>JARVGQ010000981.1:14246376-14257696 GCA_031762355.1 Hypsolebias martinsi | reverse complement strand
ATAATCTCCTGATGCATGCTCAATAATCCCCGTAGAAAAAACTAACAGTTGTGTCAGGTCCTCTGGATGGATTAAAAACATAAAAAATTAAAAACTTGTTGAAACATTCTGTCTTTAATCCAAAAGACTTTGTCAGTCTTATATCAGTCAGTCGTCTGTATATATAATTTTTTTTTCGTACTTACATGTATATGGCAAAAGTGTTTGTGCTAACACAATTTTCACATCTCATCACATGATTTGACAATTCTATTTTGTTTGCAATCTTTATTTTAAATAACTGTTCTATTATGCAATAATTCATGCTTTGGACTAATGTGAACCCACTTGGATCTTTTAAATGCTCTTCAGTGACGATGTATGGCCATACTAAGAGTTTATTTATTTTTATATTTTACTTTTATAGCAGTCCATTTAAGAAGATCCATATCATAATATGTTTCAACAGAATATCATTCCTACCAAAAAAATAGCTATTTGATGGTATTTTCAAATAAAACACAATGCTATTTAATTAAACTTGACCAAGGTGTCTATACTTTCCTATTGGTCAAATGGAAAAAAAAAAAAAGTATTACAAATTCAAATTAGATACATACAGGCATAATGTTGGGTCTTATTTGCTGCAGAATATGACTTTTTTTTCCTTAGGCAGAAAGTGTACTTACTGAAAACAGTTGGTGACCCAACTCGTTTCTTCCTTTCATTTACTTTTAATATACGGCAGCATTTTCTCCGACTATGCTTTGATTTACTGTGATTGAAAGAGGCACTTGCACTGAGCAGATGGCTTGAAGTGGAAATGACTTTGGTAAGTGTTGGTGACTTTTTTCTCATTTGCTTATTTCGTCTGTCAATTTATTAGCATGAGACACATTTTGAGTGAAACATTGTGAGAAAAAAATTAACTGTGCTTGATAGTTCAACAATAAATCAGCACGTGGACACACAATAGTAGGACTGGGCCGAGATGGAGTAGAGGTAGAGCAGCCACCTTTTTTTTTTCTTTTTTTTCAGGTTCGATCCCCAGACATCCCCACATGTTGTGGTGTCTCTGAGCAGGACACTTACATAGCTGCCCACTGCTCCACCTGGGTGAATCCCAGGTGCGGTGAGTTAAATGCAGAGAGCTGATTTTGCCATTGCATGGCAACATACAATGATGACAACCTCAGACTTCCCTTCCCCTTCCTTATAGATGAGCTAAAACACCTATAAAAGCTGGCAACTTACTAATATGTGCTTTGAGCAACTTTGAAACATAAAATACATAAAAATTAAAATCATATTAAAAATAAGAAACCAACAAGGACCTTAGAAGATGAAATAGCATATGTTATGTCTGACCGTGTTATATAAATTGGAGTAATCTGTTTTAGTTTTAATACAAGTAATGTTTTATCACAAGTACACACTACATCTCTTTAAATGTGTAATATAAAGCAAGTACATTATGTCTTGCACCCCAAAAGCCCGTCTGTTTTCAAGAAACTCAATATGACTTCTCCCCCACTCTTTCCCAGCCTCTTGCATTCCACAGATAGAATAGATGTCCCAGCTTAGGTTGACATTTTAATGAGTGTGTGTGGGAGAGTGTGTCTGCAAGAGGGTGGCAATAGAAGGGTACACACATACACAGCCCCTAATACACAGACACAAAGACCTGCTGAGTTCAAGTGTCACTCACATGCAAACTGAATGCATACAAAGACAAATACACATGCTCAGTGGTGCTGTTTAGTTTTGCACGTGTACACATATGCATCCACAAATCACATGCACTCATCTCCCAACCTTTACCAGAAGACTTATCATAAATGCCATGGTTGTGAGCCGGTTTTAATTACAAAGTAAATATCCCCTGTAAACGACTTGCAAACTGTTAACCAAATGGTGAATCAAAAGAAAAAAAATAAAATAAATTAAGATGTCTGCTCTGTTTAAACACCTAAAGTAAAGCGTATAACTGCCACTGGGGAAGCAACTTGCACAAAAGTCTTAAAAATGAGACACTTCACATGCACAACATTCAGAGACCAATGCCAGCAACTGATTAGTCCTCCTAAAGTTTATGCAAACGCATAAAATCATATAGAGACCAAGTCAGAGCAGTTTTCCATGGTTTACCGGTAAACGGGACACAAAAATGAGTGCATGTTTTTAATATCATTTGTCCTTTTACCTAATGTTGTTAGCCACATCTCATTACAAACATTTCTCTTACTACTGTAATCATTGTCCATCTTAATAGTTTTGAATAAATTGTAAATACAGAAAGAAAATAATTTACAAAGTGGGGTGATGCTTTGACATCGTTTCTTGGCGTAGCAGAGGCAGATTATATTAACCTTTTTACAGCAAGTGTTTGCATATGGAAAGAGAATAAGAAAAAAGGGAGGATGAGAGCTGGCACTGCAGTACAGCTGATGGGTTGAATTAATGAGATTGTAGGTATCTGCATGGCTACACATTTTGACTGGGCTTTGGATGAGGGGGGGCGGGGTTGAGAAAAGAGGAGAAATGGAAAGCAGAGAGGTCATGGCAAGCAAAGAAGGTGAATAATGGACACAAGTGCATGTTCCCGTTGAAAGCCTCTCATCTCGAGCTCCCCAGTTATAACCTTCAATTAACCTTCCTCCTGAATATAAGAGTGTATGAGTAGTCTGGGTAGGTGTGTGTCTGTGATGTGCTGGCATATTCTCCTGTGCATGCCTATGTGTGTGTGTGAGTGTATGTACGTATATATATTTTATACTTGTGTGTGTGTGCGTGAGGGGGCTTCTCACTGGCTCCTAAGCATCTGTTTTTGCTCAGCTGAAAATCGATTCTACCTACCCCCACTTTTCTGTACGCATCTGAGACTCATTGAAATTCAAAACACTCAAAAACACACATCTCTTTATTGGTTTAGTGCTGCTGAGCTCTGGACAGCCAACTATAAAAAAGGCGGAAGCACATGGAGACGCTGAAACACCAATGGCATGTCAATTCAAAGACAAACGGAAACGTTCAAAACTGATTAGCTCCTATGGTTTGAGACTCTTGAGAAGGCTCCTTGTTGGCCTCATGCTGGTGTCAGTTTGGTTAGCTCTCACTAAATGTATGTATGTAATGTGGAGGATACAGACAGAGGCCTGGAGCTTTAATGCAAGCAAAATTACTTTGCAATTAGTGTACAGGTCACTGGTCCTAGCCAGAGATGGGAACAAGTTGTCCCAAGTGGTCAAACAAGGTAGTAAAGTCATTGGTCATCAACAAATGACACTTACAGACCTGTACAGTCAGGTTCTGGGAAGGGAAAAAAAAGGCAATACAGGTTTAAAATGACCCAACTCATCCACTGCAACCATTGTTCAGGTTGGTACCATCTGGTAGAAGACTGCTGGTTCCTTTAGCAAACAAAAATAGACAAAAAGTCATTTGTTCCCTCTGCGATTAATATACTTAACAAGGTCTTATTTAAACGCAGCCTCACATAACAAACCATTGCCTGCTGGGATGTTTCCATATTTTAATGTGCCATATATTTTAGAATGGTTTTAAATGAATGTTTTTAATTGCAAAGCTTTTTTTAATAAAAAAAAAAGAAGACATTTTTATATTGTGTTCTTTTATGAGCCAGAAGTCAAAGACAAATCTCCATTTCATTGAATGTTATGGACAATAAAGTTGAATTGATTGATTGACTGAGGTTTGCACACAGTCCTTCACCAAGTTAATAGCAATGAGCTGAATCCTGATTGGTGAAAGAGCTGGCTTGAACCAGCAAATGTTTTTTTCACGAAGAGAAGAAAGCATGAAAGATAAAAAAGTGCAAAAAAAAAAAATAGACAGAAAGCAAGTGGGTGTGTGTTCGTGATTAGTACTAGCATTAATAAGGGGGCCAAGATGGTGTAGAGGCAGGGCAGCCAGCTTGGGACCCGAAAGTCCCAGGTTCAATCCCCAGTCACTGTATACCTCATGGTGTCCCTGGGCAGTACACCTCATCCCCAAATTGACCCCTGGGTGCCTTCAATAGCTGCCCACTGCACCAGCTGGTGGTGGATGGGTTAAATGCAGAGACTAATTTTCTCATTGTATGGAAACATGCAGTGATGACATTGTGTAATACAATAACATGCTGAAATACTGTATTTGGTCTCTGCAACATGATGAGCTTCCCTCAAATCACCTTTTTTTATTATTGTTCTAACATGGTTTACCTTTATTGTCCAGTACTGACTGTAAAGGAATTTTTATAGTGTGTGTATAAAGGCTTCCATTTGGTATTAAATAAATATGTAAGGCATTCGACAACATGAATTATAACTGCATAATCTAACAATATCTAAGCAGCTCTCCAATCCAACCTTTATGGAAGTGACAGTTTTAAACAATACTTCTGTTATTGTGGACATAATGTCAACACATTTATAGGTGTTTTATTTATTTATTTATTGCAATAACAAATTGTCAGAACTTTCCTTTCCTTCAAAAAGCTAATATCCTGCCTGTTGCAGCACTCAACAGCCTCACTGCATTGCAACTAAAAATAACAAGTTCCAGCCTGTTTGTGTGCGAGTGCCTGCTCTTGGTGCAGATGTACGCGGGGGAGGCTGAATAGAAGCTAATGAAAGCGATGTAAACATGGAACATCTGTGTGAGTCTATTCATACTTTAAAAACAGAGTTGTAGATGGTGCATGTGCGTGTCCGTGAACTCAGAGAACCACACTTCAGAGTTTCACTCTCCTCCTGCCCAAGACCCGACTGCGTTTGCCCATCCCCCCATTCTGCATTCCACCAAACTGGAGGGGCCCTCAATAGCTTCCTGACTGCTTCTTTATGTGTTTCATGCAACTACCACTTATGCACACATGTCAAGCTAATGTGTGTAAATTAGTGGATTTATAGAGAGCCACAGTAGACCACTGAAAACTCCACTATTTAGTGTTCACTAGAACATGAATGTGTTCTGTGTCCATCTGTGTGTGTATAAAAATCCATTTTTATGTAAAATTATATGTTGGCTGGTACTGCATGTTAATCCATGCATAAAAAGGGGAAAAGAATGTGTTCCAGCCTTGACCAATCTGCATTTGTAAGGTCTCATCTCGGAAACGTGGTTTGTCTGTGCAAATGTGTCTGTGTTGTCATTTCCAAGTGCAAACTTGTGTTTGTTTGTACATTGCAATTTTGTGCAAATACATGTTCAAGACTAATACCTGGGGGTTCATTAAAACACACACCAGAGAATTTGCTGGTAGTGCAACCACATTATAGTTTGTGATTGTAGTCCTAAAAGAAATAGGTCAAACGTAGGTTGAACGCACACATTCAGCAAATTTGCATCATGCATTAAAAGGGATATTAAACAGAGACAGGAGGGACATAATTTGCTGTAACAGATAAGGGGATAATTGATCATATGCATGTGTGTGTGTGTGTGTGTGTGTGTATAGGGCTGCCTATGTGGTCCCTGTAACATTGTCTAAAGCTTATTCCAGACAGGAGATGTTGAATTTGTCAGACTAAAAGCGAAGAAGGCAACATGGAGCATTAATCACTTTTTTAATTTAATTAAATTAATTTATTTATTTTTTGGTGGTAGAAAAGTTCACAAAATGGTTCACCAATATTTGTGTTGTATGTTATTTCCACAAATCATGGTTAAGAAAAAAATGACAAGACAACAAAGGAAACATCAGAGGAAGAGGCTACTTATATACAAAGTATTTGATATTTTTTGATAGTACTTTGAATTCAATCTAAGAAACAACGATGGTCATTAAAGTTGAGAGACTGTGACAGATCAACACGGGCACCATAAACAGCGTTTATACCCCCCCCCTCCCCACCCCGTTTGCTGAAACATCAACACTGAATGAAGCTGGCAATTTTCAACAGCTGCAACCAATATTTAAACCCTGCCAACTCCAATTTACAGTCTGAGAAGTAAATGAAAGAGGTGTACTGTGAGTATCAATAAGCAGGATGTACAGAGTACAGTTCAGTTTTTGCCTCTAGCCCTAAAAACAGAACCTGGACAAATCTCTTTGAAATGCTAAAAATCAAAACTCCAGGCATGATTAGTCTCAACATAACATCAAACTTATAGGCTGAGCACTTTTTTTTTTTAATCTTCAAAAAGAAGACTGTCACTTTTCTATATAATGCTCGGCACATGGTCTTTAAATGCAGAGAAAAAAAAAAACAGTTATACTGAAAAAAGATCTGAGAAAATGATTTTTTTTATGTGTATGTATATGTAATAAATGATGGAATTAAAAATCAGGCCTGTGCATGTGTGTACAATTTTACCATGGTTGAGATTTATGACAGAGAAAGATGAATTTGAAAGGCTCTATAAATTTAAATTTAAAAAAACATGTTTGCACTTTCTGCCTTTTGTGTTCAAAGAGTGTTAGTCACACAACTACACACTTTCATGCATCTTGCCTTAGATATTAATATGTCTTGATGTTAAATAGCAATTTTACTTTCTAAAATTAACAAAGTCTCCTTGTGTAATGTTATACATGGTATATGATAATTATTATAATGATTTTTAAGTAGATAAAAGTACTTCAACAATGAATCATTACAATCACATTTTAAAAGCTTAGCTCCTCATTTTCTCCAAGTACTCTTACACTTTTGATATATGAGCTTAGTCTGTTAAAAAGCACATAGGTATACTGTGCATTTACAAGCATGTGTAACTGAACAATATGTAGCCTATATTAAATGCTGAACTGCTTCGCTGAATTCATCCTCAAATTCAAGGGAAAAAAGCAATAAAAACTAAATAATTCCACCCACATTCAGCAGAGACACCCCGGTGCCATGTAACAAATCAAAGGCATGGTGAAATGGTTATGTGTTTCTTTTAAACAGGGAGTTCCTGCTATTCCAAACTTCTGCATGCAAGGAGATCAACCATTTGACAACCAGGTTATTTAAGTCACTAAGCATTAAATGAACTGCATTTTTGCTAGTGTTTTTCCACTTGACCACTATCAAGGACAGAAAGTATAGAGAAAGGAATGGAATGGAAGGGCCCAGCATACAGTAGGCATACTCCATTCAAAGCCGAACAGTTGACTCATGGTCATGCGGTTGTGGGACGCTTGTTTTCACACAAACATTTCATAGTCCACAAGACACAAGCTATGTTTACATGCGCAAAATTCTTTGATTGGATTGAAATGTATTCAGATAAAATAATCCAAATGTATCGTTTACATGGGCACAATCCGTTCAGGACGAGCGGTTACGTGCAGCGGGCTTTTATTCAGAATAGAAGTACTGACACGCATAGAGTGGTAAACTTTCCTTAAAAAAAACACAGAAGAAGTTCTACTTCCATGATGAACGTAAACAAAACCGAGCACCCAAAATGGACCCGCGCCAGGTTTTAATAACGGTGGAGCCGTTACTGCACTCCCTGACTTAGCTACAGGTAAAACAGATAATTGTGAGCTCTTTCAAAGTTTCTAGTAGAAATGTTGTGTCGCTCACCGACTAGTTTTGCTTCTCTGACATGCTAATATTATTAGCGTCTAGCCAGTCGGAAATGACAAAGTCGCACACGCGCAGTCAGCTCAGTTTTTCACCATCAGATAAAAATTAACAGATCAAGCGTTTACATGTGCACCGTTTGGGTTATGAATCGGCGCAAACCACCCGTTTCGTTCTGGTCACAAATTATTTCGGATCACCCGAACAGGGTGTTTACATGACATGTTTTTATCCCGAACAGCCGTTTGATCCGATTACTTATGTCCATGCAAACATCGCTACAGAGCTCTTGAGAACACCCTTCTCCTGTAATATATATCAACGCACAAGTTTCTTCCCGCCTGAGTGTCCACTCCATCACCAAAACCCCCACTCCATTTCTGCATCTGCCATTTAGCCACAAATCTATCTTTAAAAAGGCACCACAGTTTTCAGCAAACAGACTCCTCCATACACAATGTGTGTGATCTCCATCCAGGAAATTTTGGCTATTGACTAATTTAGTATGTTTGAAGAGTCGTACAGTTGAATGTCCAAGTGGATTTCTACATTGACAGACACGTTCACAAACTCCTTACAAATCACACAATACTTGGCACATACAAGAAAAAAAGTTTAGCCTAGGCAATGTGTCGAGAAGGGGCGTGCGAAGATACGGTGAGAACAAAATGACACTATTTTCACAACGCAACTATGTCGAGAGCAGATATTGCTGGTTCGGATGGAGTGTGCAGGGCCCTGGAGAGAGCAGTTCAAGAGCTTTGGCAGAGGAATGTATAAAAGAAAATAAAGCTGAGCAGAAGAAAAACAAAGAGGAGTGAGAGAAAAAGACAGAAGGAGAGAAAAAAAATCAATAGCTTGCCTTGAAGAGAGGCCTACACCAAAGGTGCAATTATGCTAAATGTGTTTTGTTTACGTGGCGAAAGGCCGCAGAAATTTCACAACTAGGGGGCTAGAGCTAAATTAAAACATTATGACTCCAGGTTGTAAGAACTTCAAGCTAATTTATCCAGAATGTCTTGATGCATGCTCAATAATCCAGGTAAAAAAATATAAAAAAAATAATAAAAAGTTGTCAGGTCCTCGACGTTCAAAAAACAAACAAAAAAAAGTTGAAACGTTTTGTCTTTCACCTCAGTCATGGTCACTGAATCACTTTGGCCATGGCTGCCTCAGACGAGTAGGTGGAGGAGAGGGTGGACTCCAGAAACCATCTTATCACCATCAAACTGGATGGCCCAGTTATGGGACTGAATTTGTTGTGGCTCCTCGGACTGATCAAGTGTTTCGGATAAAAGTCCAAACCTTTCAGCAATAAAGAAACCATCCAGAGGACCTGACTTAACTTTGTTGGATTTTTTTTTTTTTTTTTTTTTTACCTGGATTTTTGAGCAGAAACTTTGGTTACAATAAAAAAAAAAAAAAAAAAAAAAACTTTATAATAGGTACAATATATAATGGGCGATTTAAAGGTGTTTTGAATTAGACACCAAAACTCCGAACTGAGTAAAAATTCCTTAACATCATTATGCATGGACTCTGGTTTATACAGGAGGAAAAGGCTGTGTTTTAGAACATGCAGCTAAAAACCACGAGACAGCAGATCAGTGTCAGTGTGACTGCTGGGACACTAAATCAACCAACAACATGGCCACATGAAGAGCTACAATGGCAAAAGTGTGAAAATGTACTTGGATAAAGTGCTACCATGCTCTTTCCGCAAGGTTAGCTTTAGAAATGACTGCCACACTATGGTACAACTTTCCTTTAGCAGCAAAACGCAGAATTGTTACCAGCTGTTTCATTTTCCCCCAATGGTTCTGCCTACTTCTTTAAAATGTCACAGCTATGTTCTGACACTAATCCAATCAAAAGTCTTCTCTTAGAGACTGATGTTTGACAGTGTAGAGTTCCCGTTTGTCAAAGTCATGGCCCACTGTGAAATTGGAGCTGACGTGTGAAGGACAAGTTGACAGCGTCAGGTGACACTTCCAGTCCAGCTTTCCAGGCAGCCCGAGCTGGATAGATATAGCATGAGCAATCAAACTCTTCAGACTTTATTCCTCATTGTGCTTCACTTGCTGGTAACCACCTCAGCCCAATCTGAGAGGTTTGAGAGAGGACAGAAAAGGTGAGGAGTTTGGTGGCAGAAAATCATCTGGATCGAAAGTCAAGCTGATATTCACTCGGAGGAAGACAGAAACCAAAGCTAAGATCAAGAGGTGTCATCTCCATTTTTGTGGAGTGTGAGGTGATGAGTCAGTCGCTACTAAAGATGAAAGCAAACAGGAACATATTTCACCTTGTGCCAACAACACTACAACCCAGCATGACATCCCCGAGATTGCTAAAAAACATATCCCGACAAGAACTGTCCTGTGTTATTGCGCCTTGTTTCCTTTAAAAAGAGTTCAAACAGAATTAAACAGGCTATTATATCCCAAAGAAAACTTCGAAACCAGGTTCAGGCAAAAATAAATCAAAGCCTGTTGGAAAGGCAAATAGCAGTGCAGATCGCCTGCTGCCTCTATCAACTGATACTATTTCCATCTGTGGCCTCTAACTCATTCTCACTAACCACAGAGGTCATCCAAAAAACTGTGCAACTGAGACATAGAAAGCACCATTGAGAGGGTGCAACAAGGTAAAACTGAGAAAATGAAACCCATTACACCTGAAACAGAAAGGGAAAGTTGTTGTCCCTGAATAGGCTATGGGAGAAGATAGTAGTGTATTTTCTTACTTTTTTTAATCCAATAAGACAGTTAGGGGTGGGTGGGCTAGACAAACTCAAGGGGCACCTTAACAAGGGGGTAGCTTTTATAAGTGTTATCAAACAATGTCCTTTCAGTGGGTTTTTAGTCTCAGGGAGGTTGTGCCATTCCCTGTGCGTAAGCCCATAACAAAATTATTTTCTGCCAAAATACTTAAAACTAATTATAATAGTAATTTCTCCCTTTCCTTCTCCCTTAGAAATGTCTTAATCTACAAGGGTGCACTCTTTTCATTCAATTGCTTCCTTCTCTTTTGCTTTGATGCTTTCTTTTCCTCTCTGCCCAGTTTTCTTTCCAAGAACTAGCAGGTTAATACGCTTGTTATACTCAACCAGTACTGAAAAAAAGTGTTCATTTTCTCAAACTGTCAAGAACAAGAACAAAGCTCAGCTTGGCTAGAACATTTTATACTTCATGAGAAACTCAAGTGTAGAACTCATGGGAAGTCCACATAGGACCCTCACACTGCAGGACTAATTGCCTCCTGCCAGAGTCACCACTCTTTTGTCTGA
The DNA here is from genome assembly GCA_031762355.1 of Hypsolebias martinsi. Lineage (NCBI taxonomy): Eukaryota > Metazoa > Chordata > Actinopteri > Cyprinodontiformes > Rivulidae > Hypsolebias > Hypsolebias martinsi. Next base: position 14,246,911 of record JARVGQ010000981.1, on the reverse strand, counting down.
ACATTTTTTTTTTTAATCTTTTGCCACTTTTCAAGTACAGTATAGTATTTTTAGGTATCATCACTTTGTTCAACCAAAGCTCTCCTCTGGATTCCTTTCTCAACACATTTTGTACTTCTATTGTTTTAAAGATGAGCTATATAAATTTCATATATCCTCACTGCCTCTGCCAGCTGGTCCTCAAAACTATTCATTCAGATTTAGATTGCTGCATCAGCAGAAAAACAGGAACGTGAACACTTTTGCTTTAAATCCTTATACAGCCACTTCAAATCACACACGTTCTCAGACACCACCAAGAAATAAAGTTCTGGGCAGATGGTGTGTTAAGAACATACTGCAAAAACTCTGAAACGGTATACAAACATACAAAAGTGAAGTCAGAGTCAGAGTCAGAGTCTTTACTGTCATTTGCACCACATGTGGTACATGTGATGAAACGAAATTATGAACACAGCGTCCCAGTTACATCCAACAATAAAATGTAAAAGAAAACATTACTAAGATCTAAGATGTGAACTAAGAAAAACATCAA
>JARVGQ010000981.1:13606029-13623392 GCA_031762355.1 Hypsolebias martinsi | reverse complement strand
AAGCTTTTCTGTAGAACGGAACTGATTTGTTTATCAAACTTAAGGTCTGAGTCAAAAACCATCCCAAGATTTTTCACAGAGTGTTTGAGATAGGGCTGGAGGGAGTCCAAGTTTATATGTATGATCAGAAGCGGCAGCTGAGCTAGGACTAAAGATGATGACTCCAGTCTTCTGATCGTATGTCCAGTGACCCACACAGTGTTTTGGTAACAGAATGCACACATGCACACACACAGGCAAAAACACAATTATCCACCATTGCTGTTTGGTGGTGGCCATACTCTACCATAATGTAAGCAAAAACATCCAGCCAGTATGAATAAAACAGCAAAGGCTCAACAACAGCATCACAATACACCGACTTCCAATATGTTAACGCATCTCTAATATGAGAAATGTATTTAACAGCATCTAAAGCCAGAATCTATCTTAATATTCTCATCACCAAGGTAAACAATGAGGATCAGCCACTGTTTTAGAGAACTTATAGTAGTGCACGTTAAATAAAACTAAACACACAATTTGTGTAATAATACATTTTTTGGGCTCCATAAAATAATAGTTTTACAGCCATGACAAAGGCAGGGGGATTGCAGTTTTTACAGCAGGATTTTGTCAAATGAGCTTTTGTTTTCAAACCCTTTAAATTAATAGTCAGCTTAGAATCACTCATCAACTTAATTAACCTGTATTCATTCCACCTCCTCCCAGATTCTCTCAGTTACCCTGCCTTATCAAACCCACTGTCTTGTGTTGTTCTCAACTTTCTATCAGAACCCCCTCACATTAATCATTACTTTGTCAGCTACCAGGGCAAGAGCAAAGCCATGTCCACTCTGCCAACACAGATTTAGATCGCTTTAATGGCCATCCCGTGCAGAGAAAATGCTCCTCAGAGGAAACGGTGGTGGCAACAGCGATTGACACAATGTCCCCGCTGTGACAGAGAGGCCTGAAGTAAGAAGGGCTGCAGGCATTTGATTAAAGCTTCAACCCGGTTTGTAGAAACATGAATAATTCCAGATCAGAGGACTTTTCCTCTTGACTTCTGGGATCAGAGGCTGAAGATCATTACAGACAGAAATCCTCTAGAATTTCTCAGCAGTTTGCAACGTAAGGATTCACTTCTTTTCTCCTAAAGCTCACATTCAGTTATAAATGAAGCATTCTCACAATATTGGATGTAGGCATTGGTGACCTAAAGATGGACCAATCAAATTATTTTCCCTTTACCTTTGTTCATGTTGGTTTTGCTGTTTAAAAGAAAAAAAAAAGTTTATTGCTTCATTTCACTGAAATCCACAAGTGCAAAACTTTTCTTCAAAGAACATTTGTTCATTGGATTTTGAAAATCTATCAAATTGCTTGTTTCATTTTATAATGGTTTACGAAGCCACCATTTAACTTCTGAACAGAAAGAATTACACTGAAATAAGGAAAATTTACATTTTTATAAAGTTTGACTGGGTTTGCGATGACACCTCATAATCGCTCATTTCATCCCATCACACCTTTCAATATCTTGCTAAAATTAAAAGGCTTTGCATTAGATCTTTATCTTTGGTCTGCTTCCTCCTTACTCAGCTGAATTTCCATTTGTTCTTACCTTTACTCTTTTGTCTGTCTACTTGATCACAATTTAATCATGCTTTATAATTTTCTTTCTGTCAGCTCTGCTTCATATTGGTTCCTGGTTACATCTTTGTGACTTTGCCCGTGCTTTGCCTCAGATTTTATACTTTGTCAGTTACCTGCAGAAAAATGATAATGCTGTTCTACTTGTAATATTATGGTAATATTCTCAAGTAAAATGGTATATTCAGGAAACACCACTTTCCATTGAGTTCATCACAGAGGGGCCATTTAGAACATTGTGATTAGCTAAGGTTAGTCTGAGAGCTGCTGGTACAATAAGAGATAAAAAAAAATAACTGCCTGTGGGATTTTTTTGTTTTTTTTGTTTTAGATCTTCGCATACCTTTTCTAAAAGCTGCTAACAAGCTTGAGCTTGACATTGAGCAAGGCATCAATTTTCATTTTGAAATTGTTATTACAGAAATTGGATTGCTTCACTTCATATTTATGATGCCTACACAATGGAGTTCTTCTCTGGTTGCTAACCTTCTCATTGATAATTCCTCTCACTGCCTTTAACTGGAACTGACATATTGAATATCTCCAGTGTTGCTAGTTGGGCCCCAGTGGCAATTTGAAGTGTTGACAGGCAGACACAATTCAAAAACGGATTGCTGGTATCCAGTGTTACAGTTGGCCGTCCCTGAAGTATCCAGATCAATAAAACAATAGGGGATGACTTTTTTGTGTTCAGCAGCCAAACAGAGGAAAGAAAGATGAGGGGATTTAAAGACCCCAGGAGGATTCTCCTCTAGTGGAACCTACTATAGGAAGACCTCAAGCTTGATGGGAATATTGGATAGCTTACCACTGCACCGCCAGGGAAGGGAAACGCTTGACCCACTATGACATGCAACCCAACTATCCATTCCAGGGCAGATAAGTCTTGTTTAAGCACCTAACTGACCTCGTTTCATCCTGGCTATGGAAATGTTTGGGTAAAGACATAGAACGACTGTTGGAAATAATACAGACAGAATTTGTAAAAAAAAAAAAAAAAAAAAAATGATATCACATAAATAAAATATGATAAAATTTTGAAAAAAAAAAAAAAAAACATATTACCGGTACATGCTATTCAGCAATAGTATAAGGAATGTTGATGCACCATTTATATTAGATGGAATTGAGATTCGTGGCGTTAGTGAGGTAAATTTTCTGGGTGTCATTGTTGATGAAAAATTAACATGGAAACCTCACATAAACAATTTAAGAAAAAAATCAAAATCAATAGCAATACTGTATAAAGTAAGGGAACTATTAAATGATAAAGCATTGTTCATGTTTTATAATGCAATAATTGTTCCACATTTAATTTACTGCATTGAAGTCTGGGGTAAGGGTTTTTTTTTTTTTTTTTTTTTTTTTTTTTTTTTTTTTTTTTTTTTTTAAAAAAAAGAGCAGTAAGAATTATTACCAGAAAAAATTATAGATATCCATCAAATATATTGTTTTATAAATTAAATATATTGAAGTGCTATGATTTGGTTGATTATAGCATTTTTCTATTTATATATAGGGCTCATAAAAATATATTGCCTGTAAATATACAAGTAAATTTTGTTAAAAGGGAGAATATTTATTTTCTTAAAGGGACAGAAATGTTTGTGAAGGCTTGTTTTCGTACCAGTTTGAAGGAGTGGTGGACAATGCAGGGAATAAGATTATGGAATGGTCTGGAAGAAAATGTTAAAACAGCCAGATCTCGGTATATATTTAAGAGATTGTTAAAAGTTTTTTTTTAAAGAATATGAAAAATAGCATAATAATGTATATGAATTGTTGTTTGAATTGATGTAGTCTTTAATTGTGTGACGTAGATAGCTTTGTTCTTTGGTAAATTATTGTTGTGAGTACATTTGGATAAAAAGGGGCAGATATTATAAGATTATTCTTCATATGCTGCTTTCATTTTATTTTGAATGTATGTTTTTATTTTTTGAGTTCTTAATTTGATTTTAATTAAATGAATAAATTTCAACAAAATAAATAAATAAATAACTAAAATGTTTGACATTTAGACTGACCAGTTGGTATTTTTTCACAGATTTCATTGTTTGTGGTTTTCATAATAACTTCAATGCTTGTGTCCAAAATACAAATTGTTATTTTGTATGAATCTGCCCTATTACATGAAAAAGCTTGGATAAAATATATGTTTAAAATGATTGAATCATACATTGTAGGGTAACTAAAGGAACCACGATTCTGAAGACGTAAAGAGAGAGCAGAAACTTATGTCAAGAATAAAAAAAAAAAAATCAGGAAACTAAATGCAGAAGTTTTCTCACATTATAACTGCAAGTTTATCAGAAAGAACACATTTATGGTTGAATTATTGCATTGTAAAGTCAAGAATGTACAAAAAATGTTTAAAAAGCTTACTTCAACTGTGTGACTGCAAATCTTCTTTTTTGCCCTGAAGGAACAAGTAACAGACCTTTAACAATCATAGCAATACATTGCAGAGGAAAATGAAAATAAAGAGTATTTTTGAATTAATTTTAGTTGTTTGACAAATGTTAGATTTTGGCTCCAGGCCAAATAGCAACAAATGTATCTGCAAAGACACACATACAATATTATATTTTCCTAATAATAATTAAGAAATTTAAATTAAATCTTGGTATTGTGTAGTGGAATTTAGTGAAAATAGTTGTTAGTATTTAATGGCTTACCTGTAGAAAAAAGATGGCAGACTTTCCAAAACCAAATTAATTTTCTTACAGGAATCAGATCATCAGTTTGATAGACTTATTTCAACCACAATGTAACAACAACAGCTCAGAGTTTCATATGCATGAGAGCTGTGATAGCTGAAATTCTTTCTCCTAATTTAGCACAAGGCCATTTGTTAAGTTTGTTTCTGTTTTCTCAGCTGAACAATGTCACAAAATTAAATGTGCCAAGGCTGCTGGTGTCAGCTGAGATCTGACACCACAAATGTAGAGCTGTTTCATTGCAGCTGGTGGCAAGTTGACATCTAAATGCTGTGCAATTAGTCACAATGTTCACGGTTTGTACTAATCAACGTAATGCAGTGAAATCTAAACACAAACTATGATTTCGCTTCATTAGAGTGAGCTGGATGAACGCAGACATGAAAAGTGATGCTCAACAACTAAACTCAAAAGTCCACCCATCCCCTGGTGCTCAGCATAATACTAGTAAAAGGTGAGTCCAAGTAGATCAAGTGCTTAAAACAAATAACTCTGCAGAACCCTGCTTCGGAAAATCCAAACTATTCATTTAGTATTTATGGATTTGATATGAAAAAAAAAAACAACCCAAGGCACAAGTCTTTAACTCAAATGCTTAGTTTCTAGGGTTGTGTTGAAAATCCAAGCACACATTTAGAGAGTCAGAGTGTCTTTATTGTCATTTGCACCACATGTGGTACATGTGATAAAACGAAATTATGTACACAGGGTCCCAGTTACATCCAACAATAAAAGGCAAAAGAAAAAAATTACTAAGATCTAAGATGTGAAATATGAAAAACGCCAACTAAAAATACACTAAGCACTAATATCATAGAATAACATTACTCCAAACAGAAACACAAACATGAGTTTGTATGAGCAGATGAACACAGCAACATGAAACAGATTTAAAGTTGTAAGTTATTTGATTATAATAATAAAGTATAGTTAAATTAAAAAAACTAGCAAAGTATAGCTAAAAAAAAAAAAAAAAAAACTAGCATCCTCTGAAAGAATGGATACTGCTCCCACCACCTTCTAAATGTTAAGAATAGATCATCTTAGGATGAGAAGTGTTGGAGTAACAGCCATGTTCATCCATCCATTTAAATTTATGATCTCGTGCAGTATAGCCAGATATGAAATGTATGTGAGGATAATAGTTAGATATTGTTACATCAAACTTTAACCCAAAATTGGTCAATTTAAATAAATTACAGTTATGAGTAGGCTAAAATTGATTAGTTATACTAGCCTTCGTGAACCTACTGGCAGTTAACTCAGAAGTTAATCAACTACTGTATAGATGGACAACCAATGATCCTTTTCTGAAGGCTCATCAAATTCCATCCAGAAGTGTGTCTGATATTTTGCTAACAGACATAATGGACTCCAGTAGTTAGTGGCAAAGTTTTAAAAATGGATCCTCAACAATCTGTAGGTGCTCAGAGTATGAGCTGAGGATGATGCTCAGCTACCATCATGCCAACATGTAGCTCTATTTTGTGTTAACACAACAAATACAAACACACACACACACATGCATGGCAAAAGCATTTTCATCATATTTCCATCCAGACTTAGCTTTTTTAGATGTTTCTACCTGGAGCATGCATCAGGGTATTTCCTTCTGCCACAGGTGAGAAAGATTTTTTTCTAATGTAAACTGAACCATTTAAACCAGTTCATACTTAATCTGAAACAAAATTAAAGCAGAAAAGGGCAACATTTTTAAAGAATTGTCTGACCAAAAAAAAAAAAAACAACTCTTAACAGGGCTGCAAAAGTTTCTTAAACTTCTATCTGAATGACACCACTGCTCTGTAAGATCTCAAGATCTCTTCCCTACTTTCTCTCGTCTCCTTTACAACCACTGTTCTTGAAACCCTTTTGCAGGATACCATCTATATTTTTCCACACACCTCCTTCGACGAAATAAATTGCTGTCTACATCAGTCGCTATCCTGCTTACCCTGGAGAGAAACAGAAAGAGTAGGAAAGATGGAGAGAACACACGCTGAGAACAACCTTGTTGTGTGTGCTGAGAAAAATGTGGCGTGTGTGTGTTGGTGTGTGTGCGTTTGACAGATTCACACGCCGATATGGAGGGTGGGTGGGTGTAATTTTTGCTTTGGTGTCTTGCATCCTTGCGAGTGTCTGCATGTGTGCACGGATGCATCTGTGCACACACCATGCATGCGAGCATCATCTGTGTGTGCGGCAGGGAGAAGAAAGAACAGGATTTATCAGCACGTGTTAGCAGTGGGTGTTTAAAAGACATGAGGCCGCTTGTTTGAGGGCGTTTTCTTTGCTTATGCATTTTCCAGTCCGACTCCATTGGAGAGATCAAAAAGTACTGGGGCGGAAACCAAAAAGCAACTCACTCTCAGACAACTAGCAGTCCGGCATTTGTCTGCGGAAACGCCAAAAGCGGAAAGAGGCGAAGAAGAAGGGAATGAAGGCGAGGGTGAGGGCATGAGGAGGAGGAGGAGAAGTGCATTCACATGTGGAGGCGGCAGTCGGCTCATGCTGGCTTGTATCCTTGAAGTAATTTGTGGGCGACTGTAATTGAATGTTCCGTGAGATGAACAGGATGCCCGGCCAATCTAACTTCCCACACAAGCCAGGAGTCAGAAGTGAAGTGTGTACTGGTTTTGTGCATTTTCTAATCATTTGAGTGATTACATTACAAAAATCTTACATCCGTATCTTCCTCTACATCATCTGAACATGTCAATTTGTACACACATCTCAACTGTGGCAATTTATTTTTCCTTGCCCAGCTGGTGATACTTTGATTATATTATAGATTTTACAGTCTAATGTGTTCATCATACCATTTACCTAATGTAAGGATTTATGTTCCGATGCATTATCATTCTGTTGGATGGTAAATAAAAAAAAAAGATCAACTTTGTGCAATCCTGGGTGATAATCTTTTCCAACTGAAAAGCAAAGAACATCCACTGAAAAGAAAAAGGTTTCCTTTGAGAATATTCAAAACTTATTGTACTGAATCCCTGGTTCTAAATAAATTTGAATAAATATATATTAAAAAAAGATTATTCCTTTTCATTTATCCCCATTTTTTTAATCAACCTCCCTTCCTCTTCATATTTGTTTGTAAAGAAACTATACAAGAGCAGGATGTCGGTGTCGTACAAATAGTTGTCCGTTCACAGATGTTACTTTACTGTAGTCTAGCTGCCAACTTGAACGTTTCTATGGCAACAGTGCCTCCAATTGGTAAAAAAGTCATCAAAGCTTATGGGCAATGTAGTGCTTCACAAACAAACTCATAAATAAAACACCACAAACTGGAATTATACAATGTCTGATGGCATCTACAGAAGCCTATAGTGTTGTTTAACTGGAGTCTGTTGTTGCTGATGGCCTTGTGTCATTAAGGCTTAATGGTACCAAATGTTTTGCCGGAGTGCATGCTTTGGTCAGAAGAGTATTAATGGACACAGGATTTATGGCCTTTTTTAATCAAAACTTGACTTTCTTATACTCAGAACTTCTCTCTACAAATGTTGAATTCCAACTGGCATAGATTTTTTTTTAATTATTACTTTCAGTGATAATTTGTTCTTCTACCCTGCACGTTCTGGCTTGTCTGCCTCATTTCCACTCATTACTGAGTCATCCTAATTATATTAGGCTGTTTTTAAACAAACTCTACTTCTTGAGGCTTAGTTGAGCCGTGAGAAAGGCAGAAAAGTAAAACCATGGCAATGAACTATGACATTCTGATATTGCATACAATATTACCAATTTCCAGCAGTGTCAGATAAATCATGGCCTGTGCCATTTGTCAGCTAGACATATGTGCATTTTGCCCACTGAGACTTGCAATTGTTGAACCACAAATCACTTCTTAATCTTAAATGGCTACATTGTCATCTTTGTTTTATGTTTGGTTGTTGTTTTAAAGGGACTGCTTGAACTAGCCAGCAAATTCAACAAGATCAGGTTTTACCTCCAGAACTTGGCTTGTATCCATAGTGGAGAAGAAAAGGTTTGGGACAGAAGAGCCAGGCTAACTGGATGGAAGAGCACACAGATGGATGTTTTTTTTTTTCTTTAGTAGTTTTGCATCAGAGGTATGCATAAATGTTGGCTGAATAACACTAACCTCCTTATAGACAACCCTTACAAACCATGAAGTACTTTATTCTTTCGTTGGCATCATGCACTGATATGAGGCAGAATGTAGGAATGAAGTTAATCACATCTGATAAATGTCAAAACTAACAAGGGTAGTAGTCACTGAGCCATAAACAGCGAGCATACATAAGCAAGAGTCAGATTGATGGCACAAGGATGTAATGTGAAACCACACTTAGCCGTTTTACTTTATGTGTAAATGGCTAAAAAGGGCTAAGGTAGGGAATCGTCTTTGAGACCAGATCACAGACCCAAAGCGTAAAAGCTGCAATTGTCTGTCTGTGTGAATCACAGTGTTGCATATGGACTGTTTAACATCATCCTTGTTGATAATCATCAAATGCAAAAGTGACAAAATCCACAAAGAATAGCATTTCAGACAGACAATTCACACAGGAATTTTAAATGTCCTAGTTGTGATGTTTATCTTTTAGTTTTGATGTACAAATTCCAATCACATCCTCCCATGTTTATGTGGGCTTAGTATCTCAACCACACCCTTCTCCCTGGACTCTGTTTACCAGCTGGTCTCTCTACATGTCATAGAGCAAAGAGGATGTTATCAGCCACAGATAAATCAAGGTGGAGAACAGAGTTGAAAATGAGTAAGAAGACGCGGTGTGTGCAGGTGGGTAGTGGTGACGGTAGGTAGGCAGAGTGAGGCAGAAAATTTAGAAGCCTTAAAGACAGTCCATGTTGGTACACTCAGCTTGAGCCACGTAGATTACATATGAAGCAGCAGTGCAGATCAAGTAATCTGCTTGAAGCAGCTCACAAGCTTGCCCCATTTATCCCAAACATTCTGAATTTTTTTGCTCTTTGGATTGATTTAGTTGAGAAAAACTATTGCCTATCCAACAGACGTATTATTTCTGCACCAATTAGCACATTCTTCAAAAAATCTGTCTGCTTCTTCAAACTGATAAATGTTGACTTTCTGCTAAGACGAAGATATCATGAATACAATATGGGGGGGGGGGGGGGAGGCAGTCAGTAAAAAAAGCTCTTAGATATTCACAAGAAGAATGAACACTTTTAAGCCAGTGTTTAAAAAATGTGTTGATCTGAGATCTTACAATACAGAAAAGCCTTGAGCAAAATAGTGCCTTTTGCATCTGTTTCAAAATAGCTGGAATATGTATAGGAAGTTGAGGTTAGGAGGGTGGTATGTTAAGAATGTGTAATATAAATAAAATGTCTATTAATTCAGACAAGTGTTTGAATGATTTAATGCATCTCAGAATTATTTAAATTATTACTTTTGTTGGTCAGACTTCAGATCCAGGATCCAGGAGGAACAACGCAGGTTCTGTCCTGGCCATGGAACACTGGATCAGCTCTTTACCCTCACTAGGGTCCTTGAGGGGTCATGGGAGTTTGCCCATCCAGTCTACATGTGTTTTGTGGACTTGGAGAAGGCTTTCAACCATGTTCCTCGAGGTACACTGTGGAGGGTGTTCTGTGAGTATGGGATTGGGGGCCCGTTGTTACTGACTGTTCAATCCCTATACAAGCGATGCAAGAGTTTGGTTCACATTACCGGTAGTAAGTTGGATCCCTTCAGGGTTGGAGTTGTACTCCATCAGGGCTCCCAGTTGTCACTTATTCTGTTCATAACTTTTATGGACAGAATTTCTTGGGGCAGCCAGGGGGTGGAGGAATTTGGTGGCCACAGGATTCCATTGCTGATCTTTGCAGATGATGTGGTCCTGTTTGCGTCATTGTGCTGTGATGTTCAGCTCTCACTGAAGCGGTTCACAGCAGAGTGTGAAGCAGCTGGGATGAGAATAAGCACTTCCAAATCTGAGGCCATGGCCCTCAGTTGGAAAATGGTGGATTGCTTGGGGTTTTGTTCATGGGTGAGGAAAAATGGAGCGTGAGATGGACAAATGGATTGGTGCAGTGTCTGCAATATTGTGAACTCTGTATTGGTCCATTGTGGTGAAGAAGGAGCTGAGCTATAAGACAAAGCTCTCTGTTTACCATTTGGTCTACATTCCTACCCTCACCTATTGTCACGAGCTCTGGGTAGTGACCAAAAAAAATGAGATTGCGGATACAGACAGTTGAAAAGAGTTTCATCCGCAGCATAGCTGGACTCTCCCTTATAATATGAAAGTCTAGTTATCCAGGAGAGACTCAGACTAGAACTGCGGCTCATCCACATAGAGGAGCCAGTTGAGGTGGTTTGGGCATCTGGTAAGGGTGCTTCCTGGGCGCCTCCCCAGGGATGTGCTTCTGGCATGTCCGACTGAAGGAGACTCTGGGGAAGACCAAGGACACATTGGAGAGACTATAAGTCTCTCAGTTGGCCTGGGAACACCTTGGAATCCTCCCAGAAGAGCTGGAAGAGGTGGCTGTGGAAAGCGACGTCTGGAATTCCTTGCTCAAGCTGCTGCCCCTGGGACCATACTTCTGAATAAGCGGAAGATAATGGATTGATGGATAGATGGAGATTACTTAAGGGTACCATGGATTCCCACATCAAATCATTTGAGCTATAGGTTTTTCAAATACAAGCTCTTTTTTCTTTTTCTCATCTCAAAAACGATTCACAGAGCTTTTAACGAGCCCAGTATTCCTCTGTTTTTTATGGGTTCACGCAGCTTATTTTAGTTCCAGAGGAAGCGAGCACCTCTCGTCTAACAAATCTGCATGAGACCATTTGCCAATCGCCTCTTTCTTTCTTTGTACAGCACACAGCATGCCTCCACTCTTATCATAGACTACCCTTGTCTCTCACATTTCTGCCAACACACACACTCACGCACACACACACCCCCGCACACACACACACACACTCATAATTATGTCCATACAGGAAAGAAAGGCTGACTCACTGCTGCTCCATTACTCAAGTGAGTTATGAGTGTGTTTACACGCACACTGATTGATATTAACCATCTTTGTTTAAATCTCCTCCACCCACAGACAGAATGCCAGGTTGGCTGGTCCACTTGCAGGACTGCATTGGGAGAAGGCAGAATGGGTGGGGCAAGCTGACCATAAAGCTTACAGTGCCCTCTACTGATGACTTGAAACAGTGATGTCCAATTCTGATCCGGATAGTGGACCAGGAGAACTGCATTCTGGACTAAGTTAGAAATTTCTTAGAAAATGTAGAAAGTTAAGAATGATTGCATAGAATGTTGCACATAGGAGAAATATTTTTTAAAATGTGTTTCCTTTGTCATTTTATGTTCATAAAATTACTTTTTCTTGTCGAGTCAGATGTATTCAGAGCTAAATATTTAAATACCTTGACATAAAGGCAGTTTGAGCCTGTAGTCCACAATGCATCAGTGTAGGATAATGTTATTTATTATTTTTTTTATGAAAGAATATCTCCTGACTTTGTGTCTGTAAAGAACGCACCTCCTTGTCACATGGGAAACACTCTAGGCTCCCACTACACCCTAAATAAGACAAGGCATTAAAAATAAAATCAAGTTGCAGAAAATTAACAAATTATATTGCAACACTTTGGGTCTGTTTAAATAAAAATAGTGTTTCATTAGGAATTTTCCAGTACATGCACACATTTATATATTAAAAAAAAAAACTTGAAATAAGCTTCAAGGTTCTGTTTTAGCAGTCATCTTGCATGCAGCTGTTACTTTTTGAGCTGTTATTTAATTCATTTGATGATGAAGCCTTTTTATTCATATTCTTTTAGCTTGTATCTTACAGATTAAACACAACAAACAACACTAAACGCCCCCCCCCACCCCCACCCCGAACAGATTAAAATATGTGGTGTCATTTTTAATGAGCTAAATGGGGGAGAAAAAAGGTGTTTCAGAGGTTCTTTGTCATTGATGTCAGCCAATCTAGCAGAAGCAGGACATAATGACCCCAAGACCTTCTTGACCTTCTTGATTTAATGGGCTCCCTGAGAGCTGGAGCCAGAGCCAAGGGGCCATAAATTGTGATGTTGATTACAATGTGAGGAGAAAAGCCACAGTTGATGAAAAGGTCAGGGGAGTGTAGGTTGATGAGGACAGATGAGATATGTTTCAGTGTCATAATAATTCAATCATTTGTACTATGCACAAATGGAAACCTAAAAAGCAGATGGATTGATGTTACATTATTTAAAATAGACAGAACAAAGAATGATGATCAAGAGTCGCAGAAAATCATGAAGCCTAATGAAATCAAGGCTTCCTTCAGTAATTTTTTGGGGATTTTGGAAATTGTTGCATTTTACAATGAGGCCCCAAAACAAAAACAGTGCATAAACAAGTACCAGTATATATTTTCCTAAGTTGAAAAGACAATTGAAGCTACTAAATTTAGGCAATGATTTGGATGAGGGCAGCCTCTACTGCTATACTATGTCATAGTGCAGTGTACTTAACAGTACACATACTGTAATTCTGATGGGAATATACATCCATCCATCCATGTCCAACAGCCACTGTGCCAGAGGCAGGGAACAACCTGGACAGGTCACAAGTCTATCACAGTGACACAGAGACAAACAAGATGAACAAAAATTCACACTCGTTCTCACCTAGCCTAACATGTTTTTGGTCAGTGGAAGGAAACCGAAGCAGCCAGCGAAAACCTACACATGCAAACATGAGAGAACATGCAAACTCCACCCAGAAAGATCCATGGCTGGAATTTGACCAGTTGTTGTCACAGGACTTTTTAATTTAAATTAAGTTCAATGTTTAGAAAATTGCTGCGCAGATAATGTGTTTATGGCAGCGCTTTTACTGACTGACTGACTGATCAACATGAGAATAAAAATTCAGAGTTTACACATATCCTCAAAAATGACTACTTAAACAAAATGTACATGCAGTGCTAATCTGTTCATCCACCTCCTTATGTTAAATAAGATATATTTTTGTCTCTCGCCATTTACCACAGGAACAACAAATTAAAAACACACCAAAATAAATCAGATGACTAAACAGAGAGAGCTTCACCTCATCAATTAGAGAGGGACAACATGTCCACTGGTGAAGAGGCAATCATGCTTTACTAGTGTACAAGTGTGTGCATAAGTGAGAATATGCCTAAGTAGCTCTCACCTGTGTGATTTTAGAGTGAAGGGTGCTTCAATAAAATGCTGCTCATCCCAACGCACAGCTCACTCGGAGCCTCATTTGACTGAGCACTTGGCTGCATGAGTAGGTGAAGACATCTGGAGCCAAACTGGTCTGGTAACACTCCAAAGGGCCTCCCACCATGCTTCCACAGAGCATGTGAGGTAGTTCAATTCCAGGTGAAAGCACTGATATTATAAAGTTGGATTGTGTAAAGTAACATTCAAAATATGAGTTTGGATCAGAGCACTGGTGTTTTGATTTTTCACTTCTCAGTCACACAACCTTATTATCTGCAGATTACCTAACATTTGTTGTATCATTTCCCTTATGATATGTGGTTCTATTTCATCCCTCCTGACCGCCAGAGGGTGGTGCTGAAAGCACTGAATGTTCTCTTTGCGCATTCGCTGTCCGAGTAATAATTTAAAAAAAGTCACAGGTGTGACACAGATGATCAATCAGAGGCTATATAGCCTGGCATCATATGTGGCTCTGCTCCTTTTTTCTTCTCACGTGCGGCTCAGTCCAGGGCTTCAGCCCCTTGGATCTTTCCACCGTCGTCGGAGGCCCGACTGCCTGTTGGCCGGATCAGCATGTTTGCCCTCCTAGGGGCAGCAGTGGTTTAGCCTTCGTTTAAGGTATTTCTCTTGTTCTTTGTTCTACGGCAGATTTTATTTTCCCCTCTTCCAACTTACAACATTTAACTACTGTGTGTGTGATTCAACACTGGTGAGTGGTCTTCTTTCTTAATTTTACCTTGGCTAGCAGTGCCGTCTGCTCTGTGGAGAGGGCTACTGCGTGTGCAAGATTCAACACGTGGGTAGTCTTACTTCTGTTTTGCCTTGGCTAGCGGCACTGTCCGCTTGTGGAGATGACTTCCGTGTGTGAGATTCAACACGTGAATATTCTTTACTGCCTTTTTGCCTTGATTAACGGTGCCGTCCACTCTGTAGAGATGACTACCATGTGTGAGATTCAACATGTGAGTAGTCTTTACTTCCATTTTGCCTTGGTCAGCGGCACCGTTTGCTTGTGCAGACAACTACCGTGTGTGTGGGATATAACATGTGAGTAGTCTTTACTTTCATTTTGCCTTGGTTAACGGCGCCATCTGCTTGTGGAGATGCTAGCAATGCTAGCCTCTCTCACTTTTGGCCTTGCTTTCTATTGGTGACGGTTAGTGTTGCGCACCCTCTTCCAAATCATTTTTCACCAACCTCATAACTGGTTGGGCTGCGCTAGCAGTGTTAACCTCTCTCTCTCTCAGTTTTGGCCTTGTTTTCTATTGGTGAAGGTTAACATTGCGCACCCTCTCCCAAATAATTTTTCACCAACCTCATAAATGGTTGGACTGAGCTAGTGGTGCTAGCCTCTCTCACTTTTGGCCTTGTTTTCTATTGGTGAAGGTTCGCATTGTGCAACCTCTCCCAAATCCTTTTTCACCAACTGCATAAACAGTTGGACTGAGCCAGTGGTGCTAGCCTCTCTCTCAGTTTTGGCCTTGTTTTGTATTTGTGGAGGTTAGCATTGCGCACCCTCTCCCAAATCATTTTTCACCAACCTCATAACCGGTTGCACTGAGCTAGTGGTGCTAGACTCTCTCTCAATTTTGGCCTTGTTTTCTATTGGTGAAGGATAGCATTGTGCACCCTCACCCAAATAATGTTTCACCAACCTCATAAACAGTTGGCCTGAGCTAGCGGTGCTAGGCTCTCTCACGTTTGGCCTTACTTTCTATTGGTGAAGGTTAGTGTTGCGCATCCTCTTCCAAATAATTTTTCACCAACCTCATAAATGGTTGGACTGAGCTAGCAGTGCTAGCCTCTCACTTTTGGCCTTGTTTTCTATTGGTGAAGGGTAGCGTTGTACAACCTCTCCCAAATCCGTTTTCACCAACCGCATAAACAGTTGGACTAAGCCAGTGGTGCTAGCCTCTCTTTCAGTTTTGGCATTGTTTTCTATTTGTGGAGGTTAGCATTGTGCACCCTCTCCCAAATCATTTTTCACTAGCATCATAACGGTTGGGCTGAGCTAGGATTACTAATTCTGACCTCGTTTAATTGGTGGAGGCAAACGTTCGTGGCCCCACTCCAAATCACTCTTTCACCAACCCCAAGCGGTTGGCCTACGCTAATGGTGCTAGCCTTTGAGTTTCTAGCCTTGCTTTCTATTGGAGATGGTTAGTATTTGTGCACCTTCTCCCAATTATTCTCACCAGCATCATAACTGTTGAACTGAGCTAGGGTTACTAGTTCTGGCTTGTTTTTTAATTGGTGAAGGCACGCGTTCGTGCACCCTCTCCCAAATATTTTCACCAGTATCATAATGGTTGAGGTGAGCTAGGTCTACTAGTTCTGGCCTGTTTTAATTAGTGAAGGGAATCGTTCGCTCCCCCTCTCCCAATCATATGTTACCAACCTCAAACAGTTGGACTAAGCTGGAGTTGCTGGCCTCTCTTGAGTTCTTGCCTTGTTTTAATTGGTGATAGTAAGTGTGCGCGCCCCCTCTCCCAATTCTCGTCCTATCCTTTCATCCTAGGGTCTCATTTTGTATCCTGGACGTAGCTGGCAGTGCCAGCTCCTATGCTGAGTTACAGTTTTTTACTCAAGTAAACTGCCTGAAGTAGGAGCATGGACGGATCTCACTGCTGCACAGGCTGTGAGACCGTGCTCCAGGTGGATGATGGTCATGACCTGTGTCCTACCTGTCTTGGACAGGACCATCTGGTGGAGGCCCTGTCAGAGAAACCCTGCATGAACTGCAACCTTATACCTCATGTTGTGAGGTGGCTCGGCTGGCCCAGTTTCGCCCCAAGCTTGGCAGTGAACTTCCGCCTTATGGGCAGGAGGCTCCACTTAGGCGCACGAAGTGCCAGGCTGAGGCCACAGTCTCTGTGGCCTCATAGAAAGAGGCAAGCCAAGTCTGGTCAGGGTCTCTCCACAAGAGTGGACCAGCTGTCTGCAGAATTGGCAGAGATGAAGTCTCTTTTTCAGGCATGCCAAATGGGGGCCGAACCAGGGGCAGTGACCGGACTCTCCTCCCCACCCATGCCTGAGCTGGATGCAGAGGAAGATGTGTTATCCTTGGCTGCCTCTGCCTCTCTCTTTGTAGGTGAGGAGGAGGAACAGTCATCTCAAGTCTCAGAGACCGAGTCACTTTCTTTGTCCCGGAGCGCAGCTAGTGGTCAGGTGATGACTAAATGCAGTATGTCATGTGTAAGGCCCTGAGACAACTGCAGCTGGATGTCCCACAAGCAGAAGAGTTCATCCCTGGAAGTGCCTTCTTCAGGTGCGGACGGACCCCTCCTTTTTTGTCCCTCCATCAGAGGAATACTTGAGAGAGTTACATGGTTGCTGGCTGGACACAAAACTCTTTGCACACCTCTCCACGGATGGCCAAGCATTGGCGGCCATGCATGAGCCAGCCACGGCAGGCCTGGATTGCATGCCAGCAATTTAAACTGCTGTCGCCTCTGCTGTCTTTACCTTTGTGTAGTTTAACAAAGACCCAACAGGAGCTTTCGTGAGTCGGTCCACCAACTGGCATGGCAAGTTGGGACCAGGGACTCTGGCCGCCCCCACCCCCATCCCTCATGGCCCTTAGGAGCCGTGGAGGGAGACGGAGATACCACCAGGCAGACCGTCTGATATTTCTGCCACCAGCAGCTCAGTCACTGGGCTGCTCACGCTGTGGACCCATGGGGCGTTGCCACTCCGACCCATGGTTACTGGCTACAGTTCCGGCGGTGGCCTCACATCTCACGCGGGGTCAAGATGACTGTCGTCACGACCCC
>JARVGQ010000981.1:13540134-13553150 GCA_031762355.1 Hypsolebias martinsi | reverse complement strand
CTCTGTCTTACTACGGCTGACTTTCATTCCTCTTATTTCAAGTGCATACCTCCACCTCTCCAAGTTCTCTTCCACCTAGTACCTGTTCACACCACAGATCAAAATGTCATCTGCAAACATTATAGTTCACAGTGATTCCTGCCTGTCCTCATCTGTTAGTTGGTCCCTCACCAAAGCAAACAAGAAGGGGCACAGAGCCAATCTTTGATGCAATCTCACCTCCACCTTGAAGCTATCTGTCACTCCTACAGCACATCTCACCACTGTCCTGCTGTCGTACATGTCTTGTACCAGTCTAACATATCGGTACTTCTATGCGTTTCCAGATTTCCTCATGCAATACCACACCTCCTCTCTCGGCACCCTGTCAGATGCTTTTTTTTCTAAATCCACAATAACACATTAGAGTTCTTCCTGACCCTCTCTGTATCTCCATCCACAAAGCAAATATAGCATCTGTGGTGATCTTTCTTGACATGAAACCATACTGCTGCTCACAAATAGTCACCTCTGGTCTATGGCTAGTTTCCACAACTCTCTCACTGTGTGACTCATTAACTTAATTCACCTGTAGTTGCTACAACTTGTTCTTAAAAATGGGCACCAGCACACTTCTCCATTCCTCTGGGATTTTCTTACCCTCAAATATGCCATTGAAAAGTTGTGTCAAAAACCTCACTCTCATCTCGCCTAGACATTTCCAAACCCCCACTGGTATGTCATCAGTTCCTATAGCCTTCCCCTTCTTCATTCTTTTCAGAGCTTTCTGAACTTCCCCACACTAATCCTTCCCAGCTTTTATGACCTCTTCTTTCCCTTTCATTCTCTTTTACATTGTTTTATGTTTGTTTTATTTACCTCAGATGTCCTTCCTGACACAACCCTCACCATTTACCTGAGCTTGAGACTAACACAAGAGATACACTGGCTTGTGCTCCCTAGTGGTTGGTTTACAATTTGTGATGTCATTACTGCACATTTTTCAGTTAATTTTTTTAACTACTTTAAACACCATTCATTAATTCATGTTCCACACCCATTTATTCTTCCATATATGCATGGACACTTGTTTTTGATTATGGCCTGTCTGGCAGAACTAAAGGTTATTAGAATAAATGTTTTATGTCGAAAAAATTGTAGTCACTTCCTTAGATCAAAGCACAGTTATTTATTTTAGTTAGATTTTGGGCTTCATTCTTGACATTTTTTTTCCTTTAGTCTTGCTTCAGCTTCCCCACACACCTGGTCTCAACTCTTAACACCACAGCTGGTTTCAGTGGTAACTTGCTCCTGCAGCATGCATACTTCTGGTTTTTCTCATGTTGTTGTCATGTACTTGTGTTATCTCTGCATCTTCAGTCTTGTTCATGTTTCATTTATATCTAGTTTCATGATAGTTTGAGTAAAGTCCTGAGCTCCTTGACCGTCTCCTTCCTAAGCTCTAATTATCTGCATTTCAGTCCTTTTCAACCATTCAACTCTTGACTGCCCTTTTTTTTTTGTTTTTTTTTTCAATAAAAACTGATATTGGAAGTTATGTTCAAGTGCAAAGAATAATAATTCTATTCACAGACATACTAAGCTTAATCTTGCAGATTTGGAGTTTCCACTAATCATAACTGAATCATTCATCCCTTATTCATGTATTTAACCCCATTCCTTCAGTATACTGTATGCATTAATGTCTATGTTTTTATTAATTTAGTCTAAAACAATAGATGTCAAAGTGTCATAGACTACACTGGTTTATTATTTTACCTCTTATCAAATCTTCATTTGATACGTTTTTCACCCTCCTTTGCAGCAAATGATTTTTTTTTTCTCATTTGTCTATCAGTTGTGTCACCCTTTGAACTATAAATAAATATTTTTCTTCATTTGTCAGTCAACAATTAATAAATCATCTTGTCATTCATGCATTTATTCATATGTCACTTAATCAATACTTGCTGCATTGCCACTGGTTTAATACAGTCACCAAAGAGTGTGACCTTGGCTCACCACAGTCACCCTGCCCAGGACCTTCATCCCTGGAGAGAACATTCAGCTGGAGAAATACAATGGACAAAGCCTGCAGGCATTTGACATTCTCTGACATTTACCCTCCCTTTTCTCCATTCTTTGTACATACACCTACTTGTAAGCACTATGATGGCTTTACACAAAAGCCTAGATTTTTTTAAACAATGGCTGACTGGGCAGCACATAACCTTTTACAAGGCACAGGGAGCAAAATACATGATCTTTCATCGTTTGGATATCGCTTGCTGGTTCCACCAGTCTTGTGCTGTGAAATGCTATATGCAAGAATCTAGTTGTTAAAATTTTATAAAGTGTGTACAAAGGAGCAAGCTTTGCAATGTGTGAACCATCCTATCACTTTGTCATACAGTTTAAATGGAACTGGCCTTCTGAACCTTACCAATTATCAATTAGTTTACACTGAAATGGTTATTTCCTTCGGTGACATCCGGTATCATTCAGAGACTAATTAAATTAGGGAAGCAAGATGCTGTTTCAATGGGAAATGGGTTGCTATTAGGATTCAAAGTGCAAACAAAAGACAGCAACACAACTTCCACGCCTTGTTCTTGAGCATAATGCCTCGGACAGAAGAGCCCTTACAATGTGAGACAGCTTCTTTTAATTTATGCAGTATCATTTTCAGAGATTGTTCCACAGTGTTACTCTGCAGTCGTTTAACTACATCTTGTTTATCTCCCTTTTTGTCTATACTGACAGAAGAGTCTATACAAAAACATGTGCAAAGCTAAAACTGAAAGGAAAAAAGAAACATCTGTTGCAGTGCACAAACCATACAAACCCTTTTAATTTGCCAGCATGATCACACAAGTATGGTAGGCTTCTACCACATGCAGAAGCACTATACACAATTAAATACATTTTATAGGCATACCATACACACTACAGTAATTAATCATGAAAGCAGTCGGTAATGCTGCAGTCATAATTATGCTATCATTCAACATTTCAGAGGAAAAGGAAATGAAGCCTGAGTTGCAACAACATTTTGGCAACATTCAATTTCCCAACATATGCAGCATGTAATATTTACCTCAGTCCTTAAGGGAACAGTTTAATCAGTGAAACAATATCTTGAGGTCTGTAGTGATCAAGCTCAATTCATCCCAACAATGGGCATTGCACGTGGCGAAACTACACAGCTGACTGGCAACTTGGCAAGTAAAGTAAGTTTTTGACTTAATTATCCTGAAGATTTGTCTAAAATAGTCAAAAATGGCATCAGAAGACTGATCACTTTCGCACATCTGGAAGAAAAAAAGCAATAAAAGAGAATGTGTAACCTGATAAGGTTGTCCGTTATTGCACAAATTGATCTGATAGTTTACCTGTGTGGCATTTTATTATGTTGGTGTCTTAATTATCATGCTTAGTATACACAACAAACCCAGAAATGCAGAACCAAACTCAGAGAACTCAAAGCTAAAAGTAAATAACTTATTTATTTAATACAAGAAAACGAAAGGCTGACAATGCAGCAAAATTATTCAATAGAAATAAATCTCAGGAAGGACCCGACAGGAAACTAAACATGAACAGCACAATGCACGGACAATAATGAGAAGCAGGACTGAAGCTTTATAGAAAAACAGATGAGGGAGAAATGATGACACCTGGGGACAGGCGAGCATCAGGTGAGAGTGGGAGGGACAGGAACTGAAGTACATGAGGGGACAAATGGGGGAAGCTGAAAACAGGTTAACATGCTAAAGGAACCATAGAAAATTGCATTGAAAAACATAAAACAGACAGATTGTCATGCTATATTAGTACTTTAAAGAGTACTTAACAAGAAAAGCTAGAACTTAATCAGACAGTGACTTTGTGAAATATATTTTTTTTTTCCATTTTTCCAACAATATTATGCATTTAAATGTTTTAGTTAATGTGATTTTGATTGATCTTTAGATTAGGATTGCGCTAAATAATAAATTGATCACACTTATTCAACAATTAATAATGGTTTATTTACTTTTTAAAAATCTGATCTTCAACACTTACCAGGAACAAGTTTCAGAACAATCAAGTCTTTAATGTTTCATGAGCATTTCGGTCAACCAAGCAGTCTCTCATGATGACGATTATCCGAGAAAACCATAAATAACCTGGAGCAAAGAAATAAAACATGTTATTGTCCACAATCTTATGTTTTTATTTACATTTTCTAGGACTTTGCTAGGCTGTGAGGTGGTGCTTTTATGATCTCTTATCCAGTAAGAAATTAACCACCATTTTGATCTTTACTACATTAACTTGTTTCATAGTGCCATCCTCTGAGCATCGTGATGTTTAAGTATAAAAGACTGGAAGAATTTGGAGTAAGGAACTTATTTTAAATAAATGTTAAACATTGCACATTTCAGTAAATAAATAAGTAAATGATTCCTTACCCAATGCATAGCCTCTGCAGCTTTTTAATTGTGTTTTAGTTTTGTTCAAGCATGCGTTTGTAATTTTTTTCTCTGTTCTAATTCATGCAGAAGAAGGCACATAATTATCTCCTCTGAGATGCATTTGACACATTTGCATTTTAAGAGTCAATTTAAATGTCAAATGAGTGTAAATGAATCACATCATACAAATTGATTTCTTCGTCATGTCACGTGTGATTCACAAGAAAGATACATATACAGTATTTGAACATTTATTGTATATGTATGTACAATAAAACCTTCCCATTATCCTAGTTTGTGTACCCTTATTAGTCTAAAAATGTTAAAAAGAAAACTGTCAATCACTTGTATGGATTTTACATTTTGATGAGGCAGAAATCCTTTTTGGTTTTATAGCTTTTTCCGCTTTTAATATTTTTTCATGACCACTAACCCAGTTTTGAAGATCTATATCTCCATATTTTACTCTTTATTCATTCAACCTTTATCTAGGCAGGTTAATCCCATTGAGCCTCGAGGAGTCATTTACAAGAGAGACCTGGAAGACCTGGATATAAAATAGATTTTGGACTGCTGAGAAAGTTAAGTGCTACGTTCATTACATCCATTTTCACTTTTCATATCTCTTGCTCTTCTCTTTCTTGCTGTACTTTTTGACTACCACTTGCTGCCGCAACAGCAGTTTCCCAACAGGGATCATTAAAGCTGCATAACTTCACACACTTGGCAGGCCCCAAATAGTAGTGGAAAGGAAACTTGTTTGAGAACTTTATTTTTCAAGACTAAAATACATTCAAGCATGCAGCATGCCCACGGAGCAACTAACACGCCTGTAAGTTTACGATGCAGGTTTGCCAGCTGTCCATTTGTCTCCAAGCAGTTTTATAAGTAAAATATGTGAACATCCATGTTGCCAAGGTGTTAACAGTCCAGGCTAAAAGTATTTTTAGTTCTGCAGTTCTGCTAAAGTTTGCAAGGTGTATCATGAAGATGCAAAGTCAAAAAAAGGCAAATACAAATACAAACTGCTTTGCAACCGCAATGACTTAACCAACATCTGTGTCCTGTTTATGCTAATTTTGGGCAATCTATTCAGTCTCAACAAGCCTTGCCCTTTTTGAACATAAATCCATTTTATTGCATCACTGAGGCTACTACATTTGTCCGTACTGGATTGAGCAACATGACCACTGTTTCTGAAACTACGCTGCTCACCAAACCATAGAAAATTGTCCCGATTGGCCGACATGGCGCTTGGGCTCCCTGCCTGATTTGTTTTATTGCCCTGCACACAACAGACTAATGGCCCATTGCCTGCAAACATGGAGCAAATAGAGGCTTCTGCTCTTAATAACTGTCTGTGAGAGGAAGGTAAGGAGAGGAACAGCAGAAAGGAGCTTAAGACAGAAAGAGAGGAGGAAAAAAAACGGCAGCAATACAGAGAGGGGTGCGGCAGATGGAGCGAAGGGGTGAGAGTGCTATCGAGAGACGGATCGTGACGATAAAGTGAAAATGTGATCGAGACAGAAGTGGAGTGTAGGAGGAGAAAAAAGAGACAGGGGGAACACATAAATGCAACAGACTTAGAAAAGTACGGTGACAAAAGAGGTGTAGCACTGACAGGAAAAACTACCATTACAACGATAATAAACTATTTTTAATATAAATGCAAAGGAGACATTGCTGTAAAAACCCTGTAATATCAAACACTATTAAAGAACAGGCTCAGTATATTATAGGGAATTTTCATGATAAAACATACTTTTTGCAGCTAATATGTGGTTGTAGAACATTTAGCAAAAATGACTGATTTTAATATTTTTGCAGCCATGTAGACATTTCTTGCTCAAGAATCTCTGACACTGTTCGACAGTAATTTATCCAAACTCTTTGAGGTTTTCAGGTGTTTTCCATTCTATGATCTAGAACCCATTAAAGTTCACTTCACGTCTTCAAAATGTTGTACTTTTTCTTTATTTTCTGTTAGATGTGTGTTTTTGCTCATTGTTCTGCTGAAAGGTTCCTTTAAATTTTGTTTTCTGAATCAGGGCAACATGTTTTGCTTTAGCATATGCAATAATTTAACTTTTTAATTATCTGAGATTTAATCACATAGTTTGGAAGCAGGTGGTGATGATATTTCCTCTAGAAGCATCATTTTCTCTCCCATACACAACTGAATACACTTTTTTTTTTTTACTAGAAATAAGCCAGTTTTCAATACAGTCTGAAACCATTGATTCAGACTGCTGCAGGTCAGCATGAAGCTCTTATATGTGCTGAGTTATCCAACAAACTGAGTCTTTTTTTCTGCTGTAAAGACAATATTAACAAGTCAAAGCTGTGTAATATGTCTGAAAGTAGCCAATTTTAACTAAATGTAATAACTCAATGCCCATAACTTACCACAAGTAAAGTGACAAACAGTGAATTGTAGCTTAAAGCAGCCTCTTATAGAAATCTGAACACAACAAGCTTCACAGCTTTTACTTGTTAACACACTGGGTGTGATGTGTCCTGCAGTCTTACAGCAACAAACAAGGTAGGAAATTATACTGTCACTAGTAGCTAATCCAGCTTAGATAGAGTGCATAAGGTAATTTTACTACTTACAATTAACACTGTTTGCTCAGCAACAAGGAATGAGGAGTTGTTATCTGTTAAGTGCCTAACACAACATGACAGACATGAGAACGTGATTTTAGAGACTGCTACTGAGTGGATAAAAAAAAAAAAACAGTGAGATGGTGACTAAAAAGAAAGCATTTCAGAGATAGGGAAGGACACAGAAGAAAACATGTCTTGCTAAATTAGGAATGTGTGCACACACTCCAACACCTCCCGCTTAAATAACACACAGAGCACACGGTGATAAGAACACTAGCATGACACACAAGCAGAAGGACATGTCCATGTATGTTTAGACATGTGCAACATGCACACCTACACCCACACACACTCACATTTGACAGTGTCAGAAGGCCTGTGGTAACCATGGAAACCTCATCCTTGTGACCATGGGGTTCCCCGTTCAAACCCTTTCATTCCCAGCGTGGATATAAGTGCTCTGCCCACCTATAGCACACAGACTTTGCAAGGCACCAAATCTTCAAACGTTATGGAAAGCTGCTCGGCCGCAACAACTTTCAATCCAGAATCAAAGGTGTCTTGCACAATCTGAAAATTAAAATGTTTACTTTCAACTTCGTGGAGTTATTGCTGGTAACATTTGTTACATAACATGTGATGCATTTAAGGCAGCATGATGGATCAGTGGTTGGCGCTGCTGCCTCACAGCAAGAAGGTCCTGGGTTCAATCCCCGGTTGGACCTGGGATCTGTCTGTGTGGAGTTTACATGTTCTTTTCGTGCTTGCGTGGGTTATCTCCGGGTACTCCGGTTTCCTCCCACAGATCAAAAACACGCATGTTAGACTGCCTTCAGGTCCAGGCCTCCCTTGCAACAGAGATCTGTGATCTCAGTGGGATTTGCCTGGTTAAATAAATTTTAATAAATGTGATTAAAATCTGATGCGGAAATTTTGTTTCCTGTCTAATGTTCATAGTAGGAGTCACTAAGGAACTGTTAACAATAAATGCATGTCGTGTGTTTCAGTCACTACAAAACAACTTATCTATGAGCAAGGTCATAAAACACGCAGCTGAAATAACGATAAGTTGTTCAGCTCTGTTTTCTAATAATAAAATCCAAACTTCCTTCAGAATATTTAAAATACATAAGCTTAATAATTGGGACTGTCATCGAAGTAGACAGAAAATGCTGAGTCAGACTGATTGTGAAGTTGAGTGTTTTGCATGATAATTTGTAGTTCAATGACATCACCAAATTCGCTCCGGGTATGAGTGCAGTAAATGGTTGTCTGACTATGTGTGGCCCCGTGGGGCAGTGACCTGCCCAGGGTTTAGTCTGCTTCTCCCCAGTGACTGCTGGGTAGGCACCAGTCCCCATGACATGGAACAGTGTGTAAAAGAAGAAAATACATGGTCGGGTAAATAAATAGTAATACTTCATTTAAGATTGTAAAAAATAATCCCGAAAAACATTAATTGCATTTTACATCTCATCTTTAGGGTGGCACAGTGGTTCAAATGATAGAGCTGTTGCCTCTTAGCAAGAAGGTTGCTAGATCAAATCCTGGCCCTGTGTCTTTCAGGGTGAAGTTTGCATGTTCTCTCTGTGCATGTGTGGGTTTTCTCCAGATTCCTCCCACAGACCAAAAACATTAGGATTTTTTATCTCATTTGTTTCTCTGTGTCCCTGTGATGGACTTGAGACTTAGAAGCAGGTAAAGTTAATGGATGTATTGATGGATGGATGAATGGATTTCATCTTTATCTGCAAAAGAAATGGGGGGCAGACTTAGAGAAAAACTATCATCATATGTTTAACTCTGCAAATTTAATAAATAGTAGGGTTGCTGAGTACAATTAAACTGAGTATGGTGATGTCTAGTGCTCTAGAAGTGATTTGTTTTTTCCCACTGAGGTCATTTTAGGGTTTTTACTGGTTCTATAAATATTTTAAATTGAAAGAGCCAATCTTTTTAAGGCTGTGCACTGATAGTATCCTGTAGTAATATTGGTAGATGAAAGGTTCAAAAGCTGTCCGTGATCAAGATTAGAAACCAGCAAAACTAACATCTTTTTTTTTTTTTACTGAAGAAGCCACTGAAGAGGCTTGCATACATATACTATAATTATTATGTGCGTGGGTTTAAGAAAGCAGAGATGTTCCCTCTTAATGTATCTTTACATCTTGTATGTACAACAGCTTGCCTGGTAAAATAAGGATACACTGACTCACTGAAGCTCCTACACAGGCTCTGTCATAAAGCTACTCAGACAAAAAAGGTCATCTGTGGCAGAGATTCAAGGCAGCCACACACAGCCAACACACTTCTGTGCCCCGAGCAGCCACACAGCTTCATTAACACTGTTAGACGTTTAACCTAAATTTAGATGTGCAAACTTGAATCAGTGTTTGCACATCTACTTTTAAATTAAAGTAGATTTGCTTTAATTTTGAGACAACATGTGGTTTCCTTTAGCTTAAAGCTTAAAACAACTTTGACCTGACCCCTTCAGATGATTTTAATTGGCTGAACACGTCTGGGACACTCACACAGACCAACAATGTTCAACATTTTACAACATGAGTGGAGATCTGTTATGATCAGGATGTCTTTGCCTATTTACTCTGACAATCTAATAGGGGCTAAATTATGACGCTAATGGAACAGAAAACTTTCCAGGTCTATTTTTTTAATTCACCCTCTTCCTTACCCCAAACTCAGACATTCCTACCGGTAAGTTAAAAAATGATCTTCTTATCTGTAAAATACATCTACAGGAGTCTAAAAAAAAATATGTGCTCTTTAAAAATCTTTCTCCTCTTTCTCTTTGTCAGAACTGACTGTGACTTCCAGTGAAAGGTCCCTGTGGATATTAAGGTGTAGGGAGTTATTCCCAGAGCAGTGCAGCAGACATAACCCTCAGTCACCATACAAGCAAGAGGTACAAAGGCTAAATGCTTGTTTCCACCAAGGGAACAAGAAAGCAGAGCAGACAATAGACAGTAGCGAACAGTTGCTTCAGTTCTTTCATTGAAGTTCTTGGAAGACAACAAAACATAAATAAACTGAATCTAGACATTCCTGTCCTGGATATTATTTTTAAAGCCACAAAGTTTTTGAATGCGTTATTATGAGCTGGCATCCACATGCTGTATGTGGACAACCTGGCATCCACATATGCAAGAGTTCGGGTCTTAGGAGGTTAAGCTAGGCAACAACAAAGATTTTTGTCATGATTTGAGGTGTAAAGTGGTTGCATCCAGGATGCATCCAAAGCAGTCAAGCAGAAAGCAAGTAGCTATTTAGTCAGACTTGCAAGAAGATAACCAGGCAGGCAAGAGAAGGTCCACAAAAAGGTTGATAGGACCAGCTGAGCAGAGACCAGAGATGGTCATTCAAGGCAGAGTTTAGTCTGCCTGAGCAGAGGAAGCATCAACACCTCTGATAAAAGATGAGGGCGAAGTGTCTAGTGAGGCAAGGATCACTGACAGGAGCAGAAACTCTAAGGATGGTAAGTTAATGTAGAAACAGAAAAGTCTATGGACGGGGTCATCTTAGCAATAGTACTCCAGGATGTCACTCAGCTTGTAGGGACAGGGACCACAGGACAGACAATGTTTCTGTAGAACCTGTGGCACTTTGAAAGTTGAAACTGCCTGAAGTGGCTCCAACAAATTCTCCTTCAAGACTGAAGCTGAAAAAAGCAAAATGTCTGTGGCTGAGACGTAAAGCTGGGCTAAGTTCAGCGTTATGTTTTGTTATGTTGTGTTGTTTATTTGTCATATGCAGGTTAGCACAAGGTAAACAATGCAATGAAATGTTAAGGGGAAGAACAATTTGACTTGCTAAAATCAAAAAGCAAAAAAATATATATATATAAAAATAATAATACTAAAGCTTGCAATAAGGGTACAAAATAAAGTACCAAAAAGGCGAAAAAGAAATATAATATTTACAAGGTCCAAAAGAAAAATAGTAAACAACAACATGGTAAAATATAACAGTGAATGCAGAATTGAATTTTTATGAATAAGTATTTCACAGGTAGTAATCTAAGCTTAAATGCACATGATATATATTCCACATAACTAACATAAACTACACAGGCTGTGTTACAGGTTATTGCACAGGTGGTGAGTAACACTGAGATTACTTGTGATGGTGAGGTAGTGGCATACTTGATATAGGCATATGTGACATGCATGATACATGGCATATATGGCATGCGATATGGCATACATGACATGCATATGATACTGCCACACAGTGCAGCAGCATTAGGCATAGTGTGTGTCACAGATGTAGCTCAATGCAATGTCATTGTCAATTGTTCAGTATTATTATCAAGAGCAGTAATCTGACAACTTGTGGGTAATAACTGTTTTTGAGTCTTTTTGTGTATGATGGGATGCTCCTGTATCATCTGCGTGAAGGAAGTAGATGGAAAAGTCTTTGTGTTGGGTGGGTGTGGTCCTTAATGATGTTGTGTGCTTTACACAGACACTGGCTCTGGTAGATGTCCTGGATGTTGTGGAGACTGATGCCAGTGATGGGAATGCATCATAATGCTCTGTTTCTGCTTCAAGCTGGAGCTCAATCAGTCCTAGTGATTTATGTTACGTGCAGGGCCTAGCTTGCAGCAAATCCATCAACTTACCAGTAACCCTAACTCTCTAATAGGCTCCAATAGCCTCTCTTCACATTTAAGACGTTTTTACTGCAGTATGTAACCTGTGGCGTTCCTCCAGGGAGAGCAGTCCTGCTGGGTTCATGGTTTGGCCAGAACCTGTTGTTCTGATTTGAGTTGGATGTTAGCTGAGGGTGGACCCAAATGCAGGACAACAAAGGCAAGATGGAGGACAGTAGTGAGAATCAAAGGTTTTTATTTGCTAAAAGAAATATTAAACTAAAGATAAGCTACAGTGTCTGTGTCAGTGGCAAAAAATTGTCAAGATGCAACTGAAAACCAGGATGTTTTGTACAGTAGAGTAAAAACATATAACTCAGAAGTAAAACGTTAGGAATAATGTTAGTTCCTTTACTTATAACATTTTTGTGCATTCTTATTATTCAAATCACTGGTTTTGTAGTAAGCAAAAGGGCAAAATTTATTCAATTCATAAGCATAATGAAAATAAAATTAAATGTGATGTGATCTGGGAATGTTTACAGTTTTGTATTACGATGCAAAAGGTTGAATGATTGGTTTAAAAAAATGCATATTTTAGTGTTTCATTGTCAGAACTGCATGTGCTGTCCTGCACTCATGATTTATTTATCCACATGAATTCCTCCTTTGCTCCTATGCCTGTTTGCCAGCTTTTTTCATCACTACCCCTCTGATGCAAGAGCACAGCTTGTGTCTCATCAGACATTACCATCACAAGTATCACATGAATCAAAACTGATGCAGTCAAATCTTTTGCTTTGATTCATTATTTCTAGCCTGAAGTCAAACTCGCATTACTTAAGATGATTTATGTATGTTAGATATTGGGAAATAATCTTAAACAGTTTGAAGTTGAAGCAATACGTGTGATGATCAGGCAACCAGATTTGACCATTTATGCTTGCAGACTTGTATTTTTAACATGTTTAAAGTTGATAGCATTTAAATAATTCCTCTAACAGCAATAAAAAAGTAATGTTTAAATACAAATAAAGTCCAGTTGTTTTTGTATTGAACTTTGTTTAAATTTGTCATGTCCTGGATCACTGAGAATCTTCACCAGCATAATGTTTAAATATTTTTCCTTGCAATATTTATTAAAAATGATTTAATAATATAGTTGTTATTAGTAGTATAACTATAGCTATACAGTAGTCCCTCATTTTTCGCAGGGGATCCATACCCTGAAGACCCACGATAAGTGAACAACTGCAAAGTAGGAATAGTGGCACAAGTAGTAAGCAGTGATTTATTTTATTATATATGTATACATGTATATGTATATATGTATATATGTATACATGTATATGTATATATGT
>JARVGQ010000981.1:13457131-13489984 GCA_031762355.1 Hypsolebias martinsi | reverse complement strand
CACACAGAGGGCTGTGGTAGCTCGGTGGTCTGTGGTTGTGTCAGGAAGGGCATCCGGCGTAAAAACAATTGCCAAGTTTTTGTGCGACTAGTTCGCTGTGGTGACCCCTAACGCAGGGAGAAGCCGAAAGAAAAAAATAAAAAATAAAAAAATAAAATTATTAGGTTTTAGTTAGCCTTTAGATACTTTTAGCTTTTTGTTAACCTTGGCATTAACCTTGGGAGTGGTGGAGCAGAGATTAGAGAAGGTGGGCCTGTGAGTGGAAGATCACGGGTTCTACTCCCGATATCGACATCAAAATGTGGGTGGGAAAGGTGAACTGCCCCCATCCTCATTTGCCCCACTCTGGGCCCTTGAGCAAGGCCCTTAACCACCACCATCTCCTCCCCAGGCACCCTAGATAACAGCTCTCTGCTCCACACAGAGGGCTGTGGTAGCTCAGTGGTCTGTGTTTGTGTCAGCAAGAACATCCAGTGTAAAGATAATTGCCAAGTCGTCGTGTGACTTAGTTCGCTGTGGCGACCCCTAAAGAAGCCGAAAGAAGAAGAGTAAAGTTTTTAGTTAAATTTGTGCTAATTCAAGCTAGCCTTTCATTTAGTTAGTTGGCCTTTTGCTACTTTGCGCTTCAAGCTTTTGTATATTTTAGTTAAAAATGTTGCTAGTTAACTTTTAGGTAGCATTTTGCTACTTTTAGCTAAGTGAGATTTGGTTGCATTTAGCTTATACTAGCATCTTTTTTTACTTTTGGATTACGTTAAACATTGTTACATTTAGGTAGCCTTTTGCTACTTATCTTTTAGCCAGTATTTTGCTACTTTTAACAATTAGTTGTGCTACATTTACTTTTTACCTTGCACTTTGCTTTTTTGGGCTTATGTGCAAAAAATAAATGAATAAAAGTAACAGAAAAAAATCCCTTCGATCTGGAAAAAAAAAATCCTGGAATATGCATTGAATTGACAAATAAGATCCTGGGCTTCCTGAACGGATGGGCTTTCCAGTTAGTTGTGCAACGAAGGATCAATCTGAGTATTTAAATGATGAAGAGAGGGACAGAGGACAGGAACGAGATGTGAAGAACAGTGTTTATTGCTCCACTAAGAAAGTAAATATGATGTAGCATCTCCAGCTGTGCACTCAGCTCTGTCAGCCGTGTGGTCTGCATGCAAATACGGCTTGATGGATGAATGTGGTCTGGTCCAAAGGGAACGAGCCACTGAGGAGAAAAAAGACGAGACTGTGGTCGCTCAAAGACTAATGGGCCGATTAAGAGCTTCAAGGGGGCAGCCATTTATTTGTTGTCTGACTGGATGAAGATTCACTTCATTAATATGGGCTGGCACTTACCAGCACAGTTTTTCACTGTGTGAGTGCATGCACCCCCTCCCCAACTCCAATTCCCCAACAAGCCTCAATTTTCTTTTCTTTTTTTTTAGCTAATTATCTCTAAACATAGACAAAAACACCGTGGAGCAAAGTCCAGACATTAAACAACAATTAGTTTTCTTCAAAAATAAAGAAAACCTGCCCCACCTGGAAAAATAAGTTAATAAATGGTTGTGCGACTGTTTATTCTTTTCCAGCCCAAATTAATGAAATAAGTTTACCATTTAGTCTATTTTTATATTACAGTGCTGTATAAGAGAGAGTCCTCTGCTAAAAGTAAGAAACATTACTGTTTTTACCTGTGCTTTTTAAAACTTTGCCATTAACTTTAGTTGTCAGCTATGTGTCATCAACCACTTGGTGGTATTAATGAATCTTTCCAAAAGTAAACACTTTGTGTTAATTTACAAAAACCTTTGGCTAAAGCCCATCTCAAGATGGCTAGCTCAGCTAATCAACTTTAACAAACACCAACATATCTGTAATTCAGTCAGTTTTACATATAATAAGCTGAATTGTTGTGTGATGGTAGCTGAGAGTCATCCTCATTGCATACTCTGCGAGCTAACATGTCTTGCTAAATCTTGCATGAGATTATGCGTAACAATAATTAAAAGATATAACCAAAACGGTCGTCTTCTTTTTAATCATAAAATGATCTTGGCATGAAATGAAAGATGATGGGTAATATGGATTCCTTAAAGGAATGCAAGACCATTAATTTTATCAGCTGCCGTTAGTTTTAACTGACAGGCGGGGGCACACCCTGGACAGGTCACCGGTCTGTTATGAGGTCGGTGCAGAGACATGAGTTTGTGGTGAAATCAGATTTTTGAAATCAGATTTTTTTATTATTATTATTTTAAGGAACAGATTAATTTTGAAGTAAAGAGATAATTTTTAACTAAATTTTTTTTTTAAGTGAACTCTTTAACCTTTAATGACTTTAAAGGGGTGATTCACGCTTTCATTACATCCCAACTGGATTACTGTATGTTGCTGTTAGCCAGGCCAGCCTCACAACTGCAGTTAGTTCAGAACGCTGCAAATTGTCTTTTAAACCTGAACAAAAAAGGGTGAATGTGTCTCTCTGGTGCTTCTTCCTGGCTCCTTTTTTGTTTTAGAATTGATTTTAAAGTTTTATTGTTTACCTTTAAGGCCCTGAATAGACATGGATCTGTATTTCTATCTAAGCAGCCTTGTGTGCCCTCCATATCCCTGAGCTCTAATGATCGTTTGATTTTAGCTGTCCTGAGGTCCAGGCTTTTTTTTTTAAGTCTTGTCTTGAGACACATTTGTACTCACTGGCTTTTTTAACTAGAGTTTCCATTTTATTTTATTTTTTCATCATTTTAATTTTTTTATTTGGTGTATTACCGGTACGTCTTCATTTGCTTTTATTTATTTGTTTTTATGGTCTTTTGCACCTGGCATGGTCTTTTTACTGTTTTGTATTTTGCGTGCTGCACTTTGGCCAACGGCCTCAGATTTTAATGTGCCATATGAATTTATTAGATTTGAGTTGAACAGTTATGCACAGTTATTCTTAGTGTCAGTTTAGAAACATCCATTAATTTACAAGCACATTTTGGACAGCAGAAGGTGGAGAGGACCCACACGTGCACTGGGATAACTTCACACAGAAATAACCCCAAAATATCAAAGTGATATCTGAATGGACGGAGACGGTGAGAGGGCCTGAAGCCATCCCACCCTTGATACACATTTTGGGGCTCAATGGCTATGTTTCAACTTTTAATTTACATCAAACATTAGTTAACCACAAATAAACTTGCTTAAATTAGTTAAATTGTTATGTTTTGAAAACGATAAGACGATGAGGGATGTAGTTGGCTCCATCTGTGAATTTTGAACAGCCAGCGGCAGCATAAAGACAGACTGGACTTTGCAGCCATTTCACAGAACTGTTTTATGAAAAAGCCTTGAAATTCAAACCAGCATTCTCTTTGTTATAAAGTGACTTTGCTCACCGCTTCACCATCGTGCAACTTGTTATACACAAACAGCCAAGAAATTATTTTTGCTCATCTAATTTTCAGACCATGTTCCCTCTTTTTCTCTTGCCAAAATGTTACTGATTCGACATGGCCACTGGGAGGTGTCTTAATCGCTGTCCAATCATGCACGTCACTGCGACATCTTCGATATTTGGAGGAGTTCATACAGATGAGGAACCACTAATAATTCCATCTTATCCTCTTTAAACGAAAGACAGTCCTGACAGATGGAACTCCACTAAGTCATTACGGTATGATACTGCTTCAGTGATGTGATTTACATGGCAGAAATGTAATAAAAGCTTAAGGCCATAATGGAGCCTGTCATATCAACCAGCTTGTCAACATAATTGCCACTTTCATCTGCAATTAGATCCAACTGCATTCAGCAATTTCCCTTCCATGAGAGCCATTCAGCTGTGTGATATCAACCGTTAGGTAAGAGATTTAAATGTCATCCTGAAGGACATTTTGATGGACACACTCACTGGTACTCATGGACTTTGAACTCGCAGGCATGTGCGACTTCCTCAGCAGCAGTAATGCACCTCGCTCCCAAAGCCATCTTGTCTTCACTGCTGGAAAATAGTAAAAGTTTCTTGCTCCTTTGCTCAAATAAACTACAGATGGGTCGGCATTAACGTTTGTCCTTGAGTCCTTTCTACTTGTTTCGCCTTGTGTGTTCCCCGGCCAGGCTCGGTGGAGGAAAAATAAATGAAACTCCTGAGTTGTTAAAGGGATTGTAAAGCTGACACAACCCTAGTTCCTCTGCAAAGAGACTGCAGACACTCCAGAATGTTAATGGTCACCCTTTACCAGTGAGGGCGAGGCTGGCTGGGCACATACACAGCCATAGTCTGTTTGTGTGTACTGGAAGAGAGAACACCCATACTGGCAATTTGTCTTTAAGACTTCTTGTTTTCTAATTGACCTTTTTATAACTTCTATCTTAAATGGTTCGTTTAAAATTTTGAAGTGTTTTGCACTAAAGGGTTTGAATGAATTCTGCTTATGCAGGACATCATGGGGGGGGGGGGGGGGGGAGAACCTCCTGTATCACTGACTTTTGGCACCAAAAAATTTAGGTTTTTTTTTTTTTTTTTTTTTTTTCAATTTTCAAAAACAAACTAAATAAGTAAAGATGCATTGAATCTTCCCAATTAAAAGAGAAGTGTTTGCTTTAAATAAAAATATCAGAATGACTCCTGTGCTGGATTTGTTTTCACAGAAACCTCCACATCTATTGTCCACAAATACTCATTCTCAGTTTATTTTTACACTTTTGACGTGAAACAGTATGACAACTAAACGAGGGGAAGGCTAAGAAGAGCTGCAACAGGAACCTTGATGTTTAATCAAGGAGTATCAACAAAAAAATGTAGTGATTTAAGAGCATCAACCCCCACAGGTTGATGGTCCACGATGCTGTGAGGGTCATAATTGTAAATAATGATAAATAACGTAAATAATTTTAGCCTCACATCATATGCTGCCTGGGGTTTGTCCTGTTTAGATTGTTTTTGGGGAATTTCTCCCCAACTCTCTAAGCTGAGAATAATTTAACTGTTGTCTACTGCAGGTAAGATATTGACTACTCAATACATCTTCATTAAACCACATTTAAAACTGAACTGTCCTTTTTGATGGAAGGTCCCCCCCAAAAAAAACAAGGCACGGCTAATACTTGTCAAACTTTTTAACCTACAGTGGGCTGGAGGAGGTCTTGGGAGAAGTGTTCATATTTTCTTCTTCCAGAAACAGCAGATTATTCTCCAGGTTAAATGGAGCTTTATTCACACAAGTGCACTTCTGTCAAAACTTGCGATTTGAAATGACTTGAAAGTGAAACATATTTCTGACACTTTGGGCATTTCTACATTTGATTCTAAGTCAAACGTATTTTCCAATTTTTGTGAGGTAACATATGATTGGACCATAATGGTTAGTGCTCAAAAAGGAATACAGACAGAAAAAACAAAGATGACAATTATTCCACCTTATTCACATCATATTTGCCTCCTTTTTTCTTCATGGAAGTGGCAAGTAGCTAAAACTACCCAAATATGTATGCATCGTGTATAATAACTTGTGTTCCCAGTTAACAGGCTCAGGAACGCAGGTCCCTGCTGACTCTTAATGTGGAAGTCCAGGAATCCTGCCAGTGAACAATGAACAGTACAGCTGATGTCGCTTATTGGCTCTTAAACATCCCCTCATCTGAGGGAGGAGTAGAAGATTGCCTTTAAAAATAAAGGTGATTACACACTAAAGACCAGGCAACCTGATAGCCTCAATTTATTTTTCACCATTAGTGAATGAATACAAACTTGGCTGGAGCCACCAGAGAATTCTCAACAGTATTATCCTAAACATTTTTTTCCAAATTTCTTAAATAGTTTTTCCTCAGCTCATAAGCTTCTCATTTAAATCCTGGCTACAACTTTTGATTCAAGTTTTATTAGTTACTACCAAATTAAACAAGACCATCAAAATACTGTATAGTAATAAGCAAACAAATTACAGTATACAGTACTTGTCTAATATGGTTTCAAACACTAATCCTAATGGAGGAGTCAACTTTCTGAGCTGGGGTTCCCAAAGTTTGGGTCAGAACAATAAGGTAGGGGTATTGACATGATATTCAGAATTTAAAATGCATTTTAAATATATTGTATTTTAATGTACAACATAGTCACAAATGTAAACAAAAGTGTATTAGTTGAAATTGTTGGTTTTCATTAGGGATGCTATAGAAATCTTTTTGGTCATGCCAGTGTGTGCAATGATGATCTTGCTAAAAATTGTAATGAATCAGATGCCAACTGCATGCCAGTAAGATATTTGGCATTCAGATGGAGCCCCACTGGTTGCCAAAATGCACATGGGAGTTTTTGGAGCGTTGTGATGACGATGATGAAGAAAAGGAGAGAAATGAGGAAAAACACTGGTTTATATTGCCATTGTAAAATTCAGCGTTATTGCACGTTTTCAATATTGTGCTAGCCGTCTCAAGGACTCCTAATGGGCTCAAAAGTAAAGTCTGTAAATTTCAAACAGTAACAATTGGCACACATTACTGGCACTGCCATTTGTGTCGGAAGCTAAAAGGTTTGGGGAAATTTATTGCAACTTTTTTGCAGAGAGAAAGACCATTTATTCATGTTTATATGATGCCACAGATGGCCGA
The DNA here is from genome assembly GCA_031762355.1 of Hypsolebias martinsi. NCBI lineage: Eukaryota > Metazoa > Chordata > Actinopteri > Cyprinodontiformes > Rivulidae > Hypsolebias > Hypsolebias martinsi. The sequence continues at coordinate 13,483,393 of JARVGQ010000981.1, read as the reverse complement.
TGGACTGCAGCAAATCAACAGAAAGCAAAATAAATCAACAAACCTTGTGGTGACACTAACATGACCCGCAGTGATGATACAATACTTTTTATTAAAGGAACAGAAAAGCAGAACTATAAAATTCTAATTTTCCAAACTAAACTTGATGCAAGCGCTTTTCTTGATATAGTTCAACTAAAATGAAAACATGTACAGGCGCATAAACATACTGTACTGAAAAACATGTTCTTTTATACAGAGGATTTTTTTTTTTAATAGTGGGGTGTGTATGTTTTTGTAATCAACAAAATTTCATTACAAGACCAAGAAAACACGTTTAGAATCACACAAAACTCGGAAGAGTTGGCGACTATAACCCACTTTAATGCTCATTAATTATTGTTTAATGAATCTCATTTAGAAATGCAAACACGTCTCTGTTCAAATATTTCAGTTGACAGGGGAAAAAGGGAGAAGTAACATAACATTTACAAATATGAATCCAAACAAGGCCTGTGGTATTTACATCAGGACAGCGTTATGAGAGATCAGTAGTTTAGTATTTCTGTAGCACCTATTTAGCACAGAAAGGTCATATGCTAGTAAGAAGAAAAAAGATAAATTGTGTGATACATTTAGAAACCCCACCCAAAAGGGAGGCCTTATTATTTTTTTGATTGGCCAAGTTTGCGGATTCATTTCAGAAACTCAATATAGACGAGGACATGAATAGAAAAAAAAAGTAAATTAATTTAGAAATTGATACATACATTTTAAACAAATGGTGCAATGTGGGGTTCCTACATTATTTTTTGTTCTAAAACATTTCCTATTCTTTGAAGAACCAGCCCGTTGGCTGCTTTAAGTGTTTTTAGGATCTCTGTAACAATGAATGGAGACGTCGCTCTGACGACCAAAACAAGCAAATTGGCAGAATATTTAGCAGGTACTCATACGCCCAATTATGAGTGAGGGCAAATCCTGGCTCGTATGCATGCCCTCAACCTTTAGAAGACCTGTTTCTCACTTGTAGGAACCCCCTGAGATAGTTTGTGTGTAAAAAGTGGTGTTGCCAAATGACGTAAATACACAAAGATGCCATCCGTTAACTACTTTGACACATCTTCACAAAACGATGCATCCTTCAAACTACTAGTGTTTGCATTCAACACATTTGCTCTATAACAAATAATTATTTTAATATTTGACTAAGACTTATAAATACTGAATTCCCGCTACAATACATTTCTTTTCACCCCCCACCTCCTGCATTTTCACAAGAGCACACCTTGCCTGAAATATCCTGCAGATGAGAAACACGGCAGTTTCAGTACACCAAATGTTTTTTCAACTGAAAAATAAGAATCTAGTTGCTGGTTACTTGAGTTAGCAAAGTTTAAGTTGGCAACAACTTCACTTCAGAGAGGCTCCAATAACCACCTGTTTCCTTTAGAAAGACATCGAGTGTGCCATTTTTGAACAAATGCAACGAGGTATGAAGTTGATGCCACCCAGAGAATTATTCATATATCAAGATGGGGGAAAAAATAAAATAAAATAAACAGCAGCTGGACAAAAACAAAAAAAGCAATACATACTAACAAAGAAAACAAAACATACCGAATTAATAACCTTAGAAATAATAGTAAAAAAAAAAAAAAACAACGTTCTGCTCTTCAGCTGCTGTAGAGCAAGCTAAAGCACCACTGCAAATACATAAACTCAAAAAATAAAAAACATGCATTAAAAGAGTGCTTGTGATTTTGTGTCTCTTCCTGTTCACTCCTGCAGCTTTCCAAGCTGAAGGAGGAAAAGTTTGTCCCATAATACGGCACTCAAGAGTCCGCCTCCTTTAGTCCACCTCCTGCAGACTCAGCCTTCATCGGCTGAGTAATAGCAATGGAGTTGGTTTTTAATGCAAGTGGCTGGGGCCATCGTTCTGAGGGAAACGTGAATGGAGGAGCCTCTTCATGTAGGACACATAGCCGCTGCTGGGCATGTAGCTGTCAGACACGTGCTGGGCTGGAGGAGCAGTGGATGGCGGGGACTGAAGGGGGTTAGAGTTTAAAGTGGCTTGAACAGAGGTGGACTGCAGCGACGACGTGGGGTCAGAGACCAGGGGTGGTTTTGTAAGTGTGTTGGTGTGGGGAGCACTTGTGTCCATTGGGGTCTCTGCATCCATCTTGCTGCTGCTGAGCGGGGTGGGGGCTTCCTGTTTGATAGGCTGGATCTGAGGCTTTATGTTTGGTTGCATGTTAATACTGCGACGCTTCTGTGCTGGCGCTGGTGCTGGTGCTGCAGTCTTGAGGCTAGCTGAGCTGGAGGGCTGGCGAGGGCGTTTAGCTGCTTGGGCTTCATGTGCAGGGGAAACCTCCAACTGTGGTGTAGGCATAGCCTGAAAGCAGAAAGACTTTTATTTGTAACCGATGGAGAAACATCAAGTCAGATATATACTGACACGTCCCTTCACTTGTGTCTCGTCTTCAGAGACGTGAACTGTAAAAAAAAAAAAAATCCTTGATCTGAACTCCTCTTTCAACATCTTTCCTGAGACCATTTTGAAGTTAGTATTTTGGCCATCGCCATCTTGGTTTAATGGAAATCACGAGTGAAGAATGTGTCTGAGGACCTAAGGACACTAATGTGGTAATGACTTTTAAATCACCAGAGAGCCTTACGCTAATGCACTCCCTGTTTATTGTCTCATTTGCTTTAAATGGACTGTAATTTAAAAAATAAATTAGCCTGTGATGCGTAAGACATGAAACTAGAAACACTGACCATAAACTCATTTAAAATGTTTACAAAACTAATAAAAGGATTGTTTCTGAAGTATGCTGCTTTGGATGTAAAAAGTGTTGTCCCTTGCCAGCCATTTTAAATGTGCAAAATATGACCTAAAAAAGCCAGCAGGCATTGCACTACACGTCAGTTCAAGATCTGAATCAGAATCAGCTTTATTGTCATTGCACCGAAGCACAATGAAATTACATTTTAGTACAGCCCGTCCAAGTAAAACATAAACAGACAGATATGTGGGGGATGGAGGTGTCTGAGGCCACAGCCCCGTGGGAGGCGCTGCTTTTTTTGTTTGGATGGGAAAAGAGAAACACAGGGGAAGGGGAGGTATTAAAAAAAAAACAAATTTCTCACTGTGTCCTAGATGGGACAGACAAAGTGTGAAAGTTGCAAAAAAATAACCTCAGCACAGAAACAGCCACATTCTGATGACACCATGATACATATATGCATGAGGAAGGTGGTGAGTTTGTCCATGGACACTGCCAGATAGTCCTCATAATCCTGATAAGAGTGCAATGTCTATCAGCCGGCTCAGCTCTGATACAGGTCCACAGATGCCTTCGGGAAGGGAGTGGGTAAGGGAGGGAGTAGAGCTTCTTATTCACATAACATCCAGGAGCAATTGAGATAGTTGGCCAATTCAAGGCCAGTACGGGGGAGCCAGATTCAGATAAGTTATTTTGGGTCAGGCTGATTCTGCTTGATTTTCTGTCTGCCTTATAGTTCTACTGGTATGTCTCAATGGCGACTCCAAACAGCCAAATTTTATGGTCAACACTGCCTGGCTGAGCTTGTCGCTTCTCCAAGGTCGATTCCTTCTCGCCTACGAGTTTCAGGAGCCACAAGTGTCTTGTGATTCTCAGTAATGGCATACGGCTTACAGCTCAGCTCACACAGCATCTGAGTCTGAGTGTTCACCGCAAGGCACATTTCTTCACACAAGCCGGGCAACCTTACAATGGCCAGAACAACTGCCGACGTTTTCCATATTTGTGGATATGCCAGATGAACACCAACTCAAAAAAGCAGAAATCCTTTTATCATGAATCCAATTATGTACGCCTCTTCCACATCCTCAACGGACAATACGGACACACATACCATCTTCCACTGCCTCCAGGAATCCAATGTATATCCAGCTGCAAGTGTCCTGTCAGGGCAAGAGGGCTCTCCTTCGCCCTGTCTTCTTGTTGAGAAAATGTTATCAATTGTGTTGATAGGCCAGCTGACCAGATCCATAATCTACAATTCGGAAGATATGTAAAGAGGCTCCGACAGGGTTCACAAGACAAAGAGCAAAAGCAGGAGGGAAGCAGGAGCAGGAGGGAAAAGTTTGACTTCGTCGAGCGCAAGCAGGAAGAATAAACATATCCAACAAGATATCCAACATATCCTTAAGATCAACATATCCAAAACTTCTCTCCCCCACTGTCTAACTCAGATTAAGGGTGAAATATAATTTTTATCAGATAATATATTAACTTCACGAAAATGTCTGTATCCTGTTTTGTTCATGTTTTGTTTAAACACAATCTGATTCTGTTTCCGGTAGAAAATGTAGTTTTAGTTACATGCCTACAACTCCCAACATTCACGCACCACCCTTTACAGAACACAAGATGGCGAGATATTATTGGCTGAGAGCTGGGTCACATGATAGAATAGGGCTTCCCATTCGCGGTTGGTGATGATGACTCCTGGAGGTGTGGCCAAGGTCTGAAGAGACTGGTTTTCAATGGCCCAGGGCTCGTGGTCTTGTACTTTACATGAGGGTAAAATAAACCTTCTGAAATGGACGCCGAGTGCTCCTCCTCTCACTGCTTCAGATATAGAACATATTCTAACAAGGGTAAAAGGTAATTATTGTGGGATTTTTACCAGAAGGATATAATCTACAAAAACCGATAGGTCTCTCTTACATGGAGTTCAAATGAGTGCACACTCTGGTACACATCTTATGGCTAATGGTTTTGTCATTGAATTCAAGAACAAACTGTTGTACATTTTTCTGTTAAAACACATCAGAGTGGCTTCCCTTTTCAGAACTGGAGGCTGCATCACATTTTTCTGTGTAGTTCACAGGAAAAACTTTTGAGGTCATACGAGAAACGTTGATAAAAAAAAAAATAAAACTTGCATAATGTTACTGTCTGTGAAATGAAAAAAAAAACAATTCAGTTGCAACAAACAGAGATTTAGACAAAGTAAAACATGTTTTTTCTTATCTCATGCGGACAGAATATTTCTTTCTGACATAAAGATATTACTATAACTAAGACAATAGGTATTTTTTTAAGACGGTGAATCCAGTCTTCTTGCTAAAGTACCAAATCATACATACATTTAATCTGATGCATGCTCAATAATCCAGGCAGATAAATCGCAACAAAGAAGAACTCATCCAGAGGACCTGACTCAACCTTGTTATTAATATCAAAACTGTTTTTTGTTTTGACTTATTTGATATGGTCATAATTTGTGGATTTTAAAATTATTTTTGTTTTCCACGAGATCAAACAAATGTTTGTACACAACAATGTAAGTAATGGTGATGTAAACTATTTTGCCAAAGTGTGATTTGTTTTCTTTAAAAGACTGAAAAAGTCTCTTGGTCAGTGTATGAGAGCCACATAGTTAAAGCAAAATACTCACCAGTCGGGTTCGGACCCTTTTGGGCAACTCTTGCTCCAGGGTAAAGATATCCGCTTGTTTAAGCATCTGCTGACTTTTATCCTGAAACTCAACCTAGATGTATATAAAGAAAGAAGATTAATAATGTATTTTCAGCATGGTTTCTTCTGAGAGAATAGGAAACAATCAGCTGCAGGGAAGACAGAACAAAAATCTAAATTCTGGTTAATTGTGACACTAGACCTCTCCAAAAATATGCATCTCCCAAGCCTGAGTTAAGAACTCCAAATAGAACACTTGTTTTAATTATTATTATTTATTTTTTTTTGTAAAATCTGTGAAAGAGAAAAATCAGGGTTGTGGCTCAGACTCTGATTAGCTGGAGAAAAGTTTTTATCTCAACACAAAAGCGTCTGAAAGCAGAGAAACTTTTTTTTTTTTGAGAAAGATTCAATAGGAAACATTTGTAATGTAAGAACAAATAAACTTCCATTTCTCTTAATGTTTCCAGATACAGGTCACTTACCTGAAAGCATCATTGTCTAAATGGTAACTCTGGATCCCATATTTGATTGTACAGGGCATTAAAAAGTAACTGTAACCTGAAGATGAAGAAATGAAGCTTCCCTCACCTGGAAAACCTTGTTGGCATGCTGTTTGACAAAAGTAGCTTTGAGGATTTGATCATCAGGTGTGACGACCACAATCGAGTTACCCACGACAGGAGGACCATGATGCAGACAGTCGTGACTCTGGAGGAAGCAGTAGGAAAAGACAGAAACACACAGACAGGAAAGATGAAAAGAAAGTGAAAGAAGTCATTTAAGCAGAAATACCAGATTTCAGATCTCTGCATGTATTGTTTCTACAAAATTAAATTCAGTTTCTTTAGTTACTTAGTTTTATCTTCTACAAAAATGTAATTAAATTACAGTAGTTAAATTAAACACACTCACTATAACATTTTCTGGCTGCAAGTTGTCACAGTAAGAGCCATCTTCAAAGTTGACCTCGTAAAATGTCTGTGTGGCGATGCCAATGATGGTGCAGGGGTAGAACCAGCTGTCAGTGTTGCGTCCAATCACCCTTCTACCCACATCAAGAACCGGGGAGGCTACTCGAGGATACACTGTTCGAGTCTGAAAGAAAGGGGAAAAGATCAGACAATACAATGGCCCTCAACCTGAACTAGTATTTAATAGGAACTGTGTTATTCTATAATTAATGCAAACATGTATCTATGATGCATGAACGGAAATGCAAATAACAATTGAAGGCGGTGCTTAAAATATAAATTCCTTTAAGAGATAAGTGCAATTTGAAAACATCCTAAAACATGATGGAATGGTTTATGTTTTCATAATTATGAAAACAACACTTAAAAACACACTGTTACAATGCATCAAGTTTTTTGATCTTTTGCACTGATACCAAATTAACACCACACTGAGAAAATTTATAATTGTATTAGTTTAAGTTTGAAACGCATTACTATTTTCTTGATATATGTTTTAACTTTGGAAAAGGGCGATTCAGGTTGAGGGTGAGGTTCTGCCTCAAGTGGAGGAGTTCAAGTATCTCTGAGTTTTGTTCAAAAAATGAGTGGGGGAAGAATGGAGCGTGAGACTGAAAGATGAAATGGTGTAGTGTATGCAGTATTGCAAACTCTTTGCCAGTCCGTTGTGGTGGAGGGAGCTGAGCTGTATTGCAAAGCTGTTTTGTTTACTGATCAGTCTACATTCCTACCCTCACCGCCTCACTGGGGCGGCTGTGGCTGAGTGATTAGAGCAGTCATCCTCCATTGCAAGAGTTGGAGGTTTGATTCCACCAGCGGTCACATGCCAAAGCATCCCTGGGCAAGACACTGAACCCCTCATTGCCTCCGGTGTGTGTCCCATCGGTGTATGAATGTGATCTAAAGCTCTGATTCTGAGTCTCTTTAGAATGATTTGTTCAATTAGCTTTGTAGAGATCTAGTAGAGTGCTGTATGAATGGGTAAATGAGGGGACTGATTGTAGTGTAAAGCAATTTGAGTGTCTTGATAAGATTGAAAAGTGCTATATAAATACAGTCTATTTACCATTTACCTATGGCCATGAACTCTGGGTAGTGACAGAAAGAATGAGATTGTGGATACAGGCAGTGGAAAAGAGTTTCCTCCGCAGGGTAGCTGGACTCTCCCTTAGAGACAGGGAGAGAAGTTCAATTATCTGGGAGAGACTGAGTAGAACCGCTTCTCCTCCACTTCAAGAGGAGCCAGTTGAGGTGGTTTGGGCATCTAGAGATGCTTCCTGAGTGCCTCCCTAGGGAGGTGCTTCGGGCATGTCAGACTGGGAGGAGACCCTGTGGAAGACCCAGGACAAGCTGGAGTGTGTCTCAGTTGGTCTGGGAACGCCTTGGAATCCTCCCATAAGAGCTGGAAGAGGTTGCTGTGGAAAGAGATGTCTGGCCCACTTGCTCAAGCTTCTGCCCCCGCAATCCGACTTCAGAACAAGCGGAAGATAATGGACAAATGAATGGATGTATGTTTTAATTTACCTTCTGTGGGCTCTTCTTGTGCTTGTGGCAGGTGACCGATAGAAGGTAGGGCCAGTCGGCAGGTTTCATCAGGACTCCAGCGACCTGAGCACATGTGACGTGGAAGGAGGTGGCACAGTTCTCGTAGGTGCACTGGATGCAGGCGCCTTGGGTCCGATTGGGATTTGTTGAATAGCAAAACACACATTTCTGCAATATAAAAAAATAAATATATATAAAACTGTTTTTTTCTTCCATAATGGAAACAAATAAGGCTCCAATTTTTCTGCTTTAGTTTACATTTAAAAGATTCTACAAAATGCAGAAAATATGAGTCTGACCTCACTATTAAAAAAAATTGTAATCAGACTCTAACAGTGAGACAGATCAAATTATTTCAGCTACAATGAGCATGCATTATTGAGCATGCATCAAGATATCTCAGCTACGGTTCATAAAAAAACTACACTACTCAAACCTTGTTAAAATACTAAAACTCACTGTACCAAGTGAAGAACTATGATCTTGTTCCTAATCTTATCAATCCTTGTCACTCCTAAGGAGAACCTCAGCATCTCCATTTCTGCCACTTCCAGTTCTTTCTCCTGTCTTTTTGAAAATGCCACTGTCTCCAGACCATACAATTTTTTTTTTTCATTTTCATTTACCCTTTATTTATCCAGGTAGTCTCATTGAGCCATGAGAACTCATTTTAAAGAGAGTCCTGTTTAGGGAGCAGATGGTGGGGGTTAAGGGCCTTGCTCAGGGGCCCAGAGTGGGATGAATGAGAGTGGAGGCAGGTGTGGATGTTTCACTTTTCCACCCACATCTTGATGTTGTCAGTACCGGGGCTTGAATCGGCGATCTTCTGATCATAGGCCCACCGTCTATATAGCTGGTCTCACAACTGTCATAAACTTTCCTCTGATCTTTGCTGATATCCTTTTGTCACAAATCACTCCTGAAACTTTTCTCCATCCACTCCATCTTGCCTGGAGTGGATGATTCAAGTCTTTTGTTAATTATGTTAAAAGACAGGCAGATCATAAAAGAAAACTGTAAATAAAAAGATGGCTGAAGATTCTGGCAGGGGGACGATCTGACAGCAGGACGGACAGGAGACAAGCCGGTCACTAAAGCTTCTCTTGCCAAACTTGCTTCTTGCACACCAGGTAAGGGTCTCTTAACCAAGCTGTCAACTGGATTAAATGACAAATATGTGTAAAATGTTAAGATAGAGAGGGCAGAACTGATTATTACTTACAACAGCAATTATCTACTTCAAAAAGCTGAATAAGGATGCACCCTGAATTTAAAAGAAGTGGCTCGGAAAAAGGCGAGTTGTAATTTCAACTCGTGCCAACAGTCGGCGATGTACCAGACAAACTATTCTCTGGGCAGCTTGGCTTAATTGAAGGAATATAATAAATCTATTAATTTTAATTTTGATGAATATGGTCTTTGGTGATTTTCTACCATCTGACACACTGTTGTTTTTCCAGTCCCTCACACACACTGTTTCTCCCTCCATTTTTTCTGTGTTAACTCCTATTTAAAATATATGTCTGTCTTTCTGTCTGACTAGCTGTGTCTATCTATCGATCTGTGTCTGTCTGTCTGTCTGACTAGCTCTGTCTGTCTGTCTGTCTGTCTGTCTGTCTGTCTGTCTGTCTGACTAACTGGATCTTCCGGTACGATGGCGCCCATGTACCTGGCCTGTAATCTACCTCTAACAGTGTTTGGATTATTTCTGTTTTTTTTTTAATTTTTTTATTTTCATTTTTTGTCTGGGCTATCAACTTGTTGCTTGTGTATGACTGACAACAGCGCCTCGATCTTCGATTTTCTGCATCTGCTGTCACTGATTCTGACCATTTTGAACGTAACACTGGACACCCCCCCCCCACCACCACCCCCACCACCTTTCCACCCCTGCTGGCGGACGTGCCGGCTCGTTTACTCGGGGCCCCGCGCCTGCCTACCGGGGAAAACGCACTGGTCAGCTGGTAAAACTTAAAGCTCTGCGTGGTCAGTGTTTCCACAGCCAGCTTCCTACGTGCCCGGACCAGGGAAGCTACGGGTGTCGTCTACCGGCCCGGCACTTGGATCATCCTGGAGGCGCTGTTTTTCGAAATCTGCAACCGTTGCCGCGCACTAATCCACCATGGCTGGATCTGTGGCAGACCGGATCAGGACATGCCTCATCAACACAAGGTCTGTTGCCAATAAGACTTTTATCCTTAATGACTTTTTTTAAAGACGAGGGCCTAGATTTTCTTTTTCTCACGGAATCCTGGTTGCCTTTGGGTGATTCAAGCGCCTTAGTGGAACTATTACCTCCAGACTGTCTGTGTTTTAATGCCCCACAGCCATCAGGTCGGCGGGGTGGTGGATTATTAACTGTCTTTAAATCAAACTTTTTCTGTAAACAGTTGCCCAACCTGGTGCCCTGCTCCAGCTTTGAGCTGAGCACTTTCGAACTTGGACATTCTCCTCCAGTGCTGTGTGCGATTGTTTATCACACACACCCCACCCCACCCCCCTCGTTCAAAGGACTTCATAAGTGAATTATCTGATTTTCTGGCTTATATTACACCAAGATATGATCGTTATAATTGTTGGGGACTTTAATATTAATGTCTGTTGTCAGGAGAAGCCGTTAGTGAAGGACTTCCTAGATTTGTTGGACTCATTTAAATTAACCCAACATGTAAATGGTCCCATCCAACAACACGGACACACTCTGGGTCTCATTTTAACACGTGATGTCTCTGTTTGTCATTTGGTAATCAGTGACAATGTTCTCTCAGACCACATGCCTGTTTTGTTTCATAGCATCCCGCCTTCTCCTACTGCTAAGTCGTGCGATTCGGCACGTACCTCACGCTCCATTAGCTGCTTCACTGCTGCTTGTTTTACTGAAGCTTTTAGCTTTGAGAGGATCAATCAGCTCTCTGTGTCTCTCTACACCGATGAGTTAAACCTCTCAGCTTAACGCTGTCTGTTTAAATGTTCTGGACCATGTTGCACCCATTAAAACCAGGAAAACAAAACTTATATCAGAACCGTGGCTTAATGACATCACTCAAACAGTTAGACAGCAATGTTGGAGAGCAGAGTGAAGGTAGAGGAAAGACTGGCTGCAGGTTTCTTTTCAAATCCTAAAGGAGAGTTGGCATCATTATCAGAAGGCAGTTAAAGCTGCCAAATTGAAGTACTTTTCTAATATAATTGCCTCAAACTCCCACAACCCCTGAGCTCTTTATTCCACCCTGAACTCAGTTCTGCACCTCAGTGAACCTTCACCTCTAGAAGCCTCAACTGATCTGTGTGAGAACTTTCTCCATTTCTTTTCAGAACAAGTTGTGAACACCCGGGCACTCATTTCTCCACCTGCTCATGATCCGTCCATCCCATCTCATTGTGTAGCTGTTCCTGACCACTTTGAACCCATCTCTCTGTCTTCTCTGGAGCAGGTCATGTGCGGCATGAAGCCATCTGGTTCCTCCTTCGACGTTGTCCCTCCTCGACTCCTAAAGGAGGTTCTTCCTGTTCTGGGCCCTCCTCTTCTTGCCGTTGTGAATAGCAGCTTAGTCTCAGGTGTGGTGCCATTATCTTTTAAACATGCTGCTGTCCAACCTCTCCTGAAAAACCTAGCCTTGACCCCTCAATCATGTCCATCTTCCGGCCTGCCTCCAGACTCTCATTTGTCACTAAACTACTAGAAAAAATTGTGGAGGCCCAGCTGAAATGCTTTCTAGAAGATCACACCATCTTAGAGCTATTCCAGTCTGGCTTGAAACCTCTCCACAGCACTGAAACTGCTCTACTTAAGGTTTTTAATGACATCGTCCTATTCACAGACGCTGGTGATTCTGTACTCCTTCTCTTACCGGACCTCACATCTGCTTTTGATACGATCGACCATGAGATCCTCATTGCGAGGTTGAAGCAATGGGTGGGCACTACCTCACTGACATGTCCTTTTGTGTCTCCATCAAAGATTTTAGTTCAGCCTCGGCAGCGCTTAAATGGGGGTACCGCAGGGGTCCATCCTTGGTCCTCTTTTATTTTCTTTATACCTGCTGCTATTAGGTGCTATTTTCCGGAAACATACCTTTTCATTTCTACGCCGACGACTGTCAAATCTACTTCCCCCTCAGACTTAATAGTACTTGCTCTATTCAACTGTTACTGGACTGCCTGGCTGACATCAGAGACTGGATGGCTTTAAATTTCTTGAGTTTCAACGAGAAGAAGTCTGAAGTTATGTTGTTCCCTCCCAATGACACAATCAGCAACCACTGCATCGACCTGTCCATTCTGGTACAGTTAGTGAAACAAAGAGTCACTAATCTGAGAGTGATACTTGACCCTTCTTTGAAACTCAACAATAATGTAAATATGATTGTTAAATCCTGCTTTTTCCAGCTGAGGCGGCTGTCTAAGCTGAAGCCCAAACTGTCCAAAAATAACCTGGAGACAGTAATTAATGCATTCAATACATCCAGGCTCGACTATTGCAACTTGCTCCTTTTTGGTATCAGACCTCCATAGCTAGACTTCAACTGGTCCAGAATGTGGCAGCCAATTTTTAACCAGCACAAGCAAAAGAGAGCACACTAGACCTCTTTTGGCCTCCCTGCACTGGCTTCCGGTTCACCTTCGAATCCAATTCAAAATGCCTTTGTATGTCTATTACTGATCTGCTCCAGCCGTATGTCCCACCACATTCTCTCAGGTCAGCAGACCAGTTGCTCCTCACAGTTCCAGGAACCCATCTCAAGCACAGAGGTGACAGGGCCTTCTCTGTCACAGGCCCAAGACTGTGGAATGAGTTACCTCTTCTTGTCAGACAGGCTCCCTTCCTCACAGTTTTTAAATCTCACTTAAAAACACACTATTATTCCCTTGCTTTCGGCACTGTGTGATCTGTGCTGAGCTTGTGTAGATCACACTGTGTTGGTTATATTGCTGTTGTTGGTCTCCTCTACTGTTTTTTTTGTTTCTACATTCGGTTTCCTGTTATGTAATCTGTTATGTGCTTGGTCTGTCTGTCCCTGTACAGCACTTTGGTGTGCACTGCCACTGTTTAAAGTGCTTTATCAATAAAGTAGTATGGTATGGTATGGTATGGTATGGTATGGTATCTATATGTCTGTCTGTCTGTCTGTCGGTGTTTGTCTATCTGTCGGTGTCTGTCTATCTGTCTATCGGTGTCTGTCTATTGGTATCTATCTATCGGTATCTACCGGTATCAATCTAAATATCTACTTATCTACTGTACCCATCTATCTACATGTATTTGTCTATCATTGTGTGTAGCTGCAGCGCAGTGCTGATCAAAGAAGTTTAATTTTGATTATGTCGATACTTGAGTTTTGTTCACTTTGCATCTATACAGTAGACTGGCGACAAAAACTAATGTATGGAAATCTGTTGTAGAACAGACATAAGTTTTTTTTTTTTTTACCGTCTTGTTTTCTGTAGGCAAAAGTGGCGCAAATGCAAGTTTTTATAATTGTGACAAATTAATTTTTTTTTCAAATCCGAGCAGGGTGGTTTTCATATGTGGTACTAAATTGGATTCATACTGGACGTCTTTCAAAGCGGCCTCAGTCTGAATGGTCAGGTTGCATTTCATCTGCCTGTTATGTTAATGAGGTAGGATCGATCCAAATGTGTGTCGTCAACTAGTCTTCAACAGTCATTATTCAGTGAACTATAACTTTAAGACAGCACTTTACCTGAACTGATAAAAAAGTAGAAATTAAACAACTTGCTGTTTAGTTTGATGCTTTGGGATTAGCATGAAAGTTGTAGTTGTAAATAGTTCATTTATTTATGTTGCTAATCTTTAGGACTGCATTCAGAACTGGAAATTCAATACCACCACTGAAGGTACAAGACTAAACAAAACTTTGAAAAGATACATTTTTAAATAATTTTCAGTTTATTTTTTTTGTGCTTAAAAGTTTTTAAAATGAGACAAATAAAGCAACTTGTGCACAAATGCTCCATCCTTGAGAGCCAAGTGTTCAAGGGTAGGAGGGAACCAGCAACTGCTAAAAATATTGCAATAAAAACTGGTTTCATGGATGCATGTGTTCACATTTGATCAGCCCAGTCATCCAAATCATTAGAGTGCACAGCTTCTTCTCAAAGCTCTTTAAGACGAGACGGAAGAATCCTGCTTTGACAGCACTCCGAAGCAAATGTCACCAGCTTGTCTTTGATAGATTATTCACAGAGAAGAGGAGGGAGAGAGGTGACATTATTTGCGAGTTTGTGATAATGTACCAGCAAGAAATGATATCACGCAAAAGGGTGCAGAGATTGTGAAACAGGGACTGAAAAAAAAAAAAAAGGAAGCACTGAACAAGTTGTGTTCAAAGATGCGGCAGCAATGGGGAGATTGCTTCCAGCCCACAAGATCGATGATGTTCATTTGGCGCAGTGAGAAATGACAGCTGATTATTCAGCCATTCCCCTCAGCATGTCTGTTTTACCCCACTTCTCACAAAAAAGCAAAATAAATAAATAAATAAATAAAATAAAATCTATCAATCCACCAGGAAAAGAAGTAGAGTAACGGGAGAAAGTGACAAAAACAGAGGCAATGAACAGGAAAAAAGCAATCTGCTTTGGTACTGGAAAAGACTGTAGAAGCACAAGCACAAGAAATTAAACCACCACAGTGGGCAGAAGTACAGAGAAGTTTAGGTTTCATCAGAAAGAGTTGTTAACGTAAACTCAGTCTGACCAGATTTATGTGCTGACCTTTTTTTATTTTATGTCTGCCTGAACCTACCAGATTCTTGCGGGTTTCTGGGATAGCGCTGACATCCACTGGTTCTCTCTCCATGGCATTGACGAAGCGAGCTTCAGCCACACCAATAGCACAGATGATGTGGACCCACCTGCACACAAAGCCAGACAAAAACAATCCCGTAGGAACTTTGATGAAAAAGCAAATCCATTCTACATTTAAAAATAAGCTTGTTGTTTTGTATTGTTTTTAAGAAGGAAGGACAAATGCTTTAGTGTTCTGTTATTAGTGAATATTCAGTAAACTTTGGAAATGCAAACTTATACAATTATCTAAGCGCTCACTTGTTGTCTGTGGTACTCTTCAAAGCTCCTCCCCGTAAATTACAGAGACAGCACTCCTAAAAAAACAACAAAAATAAAGTAAAAATGACACAGTTTAGGCACAGAAATCCTGAAAAGTTTAATCTGCATCAATTTATGAGTGTACAGTAGTCCCTTGTTAATTTACGGTTCATTTATCGCGGACTCGCTCTATTGCGTTTTTTCAAAAGAAGATTGGAAAAGACACACAATTGGCTGATATATAGATGAGCTGTACAACTGGCATGGAATTGTTATTTAAAATAAATGATTTTGAACTATTTAGCACCTGCTACAGCTGTGTGCAGCCCACACTGCAGGATAAACTCCCTCCTGCAGCTGTGTGAAGCTCCCTCCTGCTGCTTGTTATATCTCTGCTCTGCAGCGGGAAAGTGGGCGTGGCCAAGAGCGATGGTAGAGTGCAGCCAGAGGCAGAGAGCTGAAATTATGTTATGTGCTCTTTTAGAGTGTTTAGAGTTTAGAAACATTGTTTAGAATATTGCAAGAGAATGAGAAGGGTTTAAAACACGTTAATAAATATACTAAAATAAACTACTACTTACTACTTGTACTACTACCATTCCTACTTCGCGGTTTTTCCACTTATCACGGGGCTTTGGGGTACAGATCCCCCGTGATAAACGAGGGACTAATATTATATTTAACATGTTGGTTCTCCAACACTAAGAAGGCCTGTGCTCACAACACTCTCACCAACAGCTTATTGTATTTGTATACAGTATTGTTTATTTTTTCCTTCGTGAGCTCCAAACGAAGGAAGCTTGTCTTCATGTTGCCAATATACGACCATCTATACAACTTTTTCCTGACAGTTGTCACCCAGCTGAACCCACTTTAACCATTTTATGCAACAGCCGGGTCCCAGGCAGATTTATCAGGAACTTTTAAGGACTCATTTTGAATATTAGATCTATAAAACAACTGTTCTCCTGAATATCTGATTTAGGATTTGGGTGTGAGGAACAGCTATGATTGCTACTAACTTCTGTCCAGGCTCCTGCTGCGCATCTGCAGCACTTCCAGGAAGAACCGATCGAGTTGGGCTTCACACCATAACAACCTGTAAGACAGGAGACACGCATCGTTATAAATATTTATCCTATTACACACAGAAGTTTTCTGTAAGCTTATATTGAGTACACTGATATTTATTGTCAGGTATGAATGTTAACTACACATTTCTTTTTTCCATTACGCATTTTGATCCCAAACCTGTCAAACATTTGTTCACTCCTTTTTTAAGAACTCCCCTAACCTTCTTGCTTCTACTCTAAAGTGAGCAACACCTGGACATGTTTAAATGATCTTTGGTGGGATGAACACTGCAGGACATTGAGAAGCAGAGGCATGGGATGCAGAACTGGCATTTCTGACAGGAGCTCTTTCTGCTTCATGTCCTCCCATCAATAGCAGCGCTGTTTCAGCAGCTGAGCCCAGCTCTTCCCTGGATGACTAATGAACTGGTCTTGAAGGTGCACTACAACTTTAGGGATAATCAGAACCCAGGAGGGTTATGTGTGTGAGTTATGAACCAAGATGCATGTGTCTGTGTGTGTGTGTCAGTTGTGTGATTTAAGTGCTTGTATGTTTGGACAGGCACAAAACATTAAGACCACCCACCCCCAAACAATACCTTAAAAAAAAAAAAAAAAAACATATCAAATACTACCGGTAGTTGATGAAACAAACAATAAAGTAATGTATTTAAACTGCTGATTTTTAGATTTAGCAGTAAAAAGTGAAGCCAAGTACAGAAATACATCAGGGGAAAACATGCATTGTTTAAATGAATGTATCACAGACAACTGGGGAGTTTGATGAGTTAATTCACTTTTTTTGTGGGGGGTAGTTTGTTGTGTCTTACCAGTTTTTTTTATTTTATTTTTATTTTTTTATATATACTGTATATATTTATTTTGGTAGTTGCCTGTTTTGCTGTGTTTGGTGTAAACATTATGTATTGTCTTGATTTTTTTTCAATTAACTAAACGACATCTGTTTTAAAGTGCTCCTTCTCTTGAACTTGACTCCTGGATTTTCACTGGGGGGGAGCGTGAGAGAGGGTATGGGTCCCGTGCCTATTTGAGCAGACATTCAGGATCAGGATACATCCCACTACGTGGCTCCTTCCCTACACATCCAGTGTTTCCCCTACCATTATACAAGCGGGGTGCGCCACCCCGTCAACAGAACTGAGCACCCTGCCTACCAAACTAAACTTGCTCACCCACCCAACCACCCCGCACTGACATAGCACTAAGCTAGCGGTGCAAAATACAGGCTCTCTAGCTAAAAAGCTAAAGGCAGCACTCGCGTTGCCTCTTTCCTCATGCTGAACGCCCCCCGCCCCCACTCAAAAACTGTTAATACAAGCTGCACTTAGACATGTGTCTGTCCCCCCGTCAACAAAAATCATGGATGAGATGAGCACCAAGCCATGGCACGTTACCTAAGGGAAACACTGACATCCATCTGTCATGGTGGTCCTGCTTTCAATGCTCATGATCTTAAGCTAAAGGAAAGTGCAAATTTTCCCCTATGGGGTGTGTGGGTACCAGTGGGTTATTTGGGTGGTGATCATTCTTCTTCTTAGTTCCTGTTCTATATTTGTTTTTTAAAGCATCTGGTGGAGATGGATGCAGATGTGCAGCTGGGATGCACAGACTCTCACCAGTGCAAGTGTGACTACACCAGGAAAGTTGATGGACTCCACTTCCTGGTCCACTGGCTTAGAAGACTGACACTGATCTGTACCCTATGTGGATGGGACTAAGCGTTGATTTTACATGGATTATACATTATGAACTGAACTGTTCGATTCAGTTCAGGAAACTTTATTTATCCCTGAAAGTAAATTCAGTTTGGCACTGGAACTGTGGTGGCTGAACAATATGCACTTTTCTTAATAACTTCTTTTTCAGATTTTAGCTCCTCCATCTATTTTAAATCAACTTTAAGAGGTTTTTAACCTGTTTTAATAAACAAGAGTTGAATCTTTTTCTTGTCGCCGGTCCTCGCTGTGATCGCATGACAAGAGTTTGTGCAAGAAGTGGCTTGAGGCTGTGTCGCACAGCTGCACATGTAAACAAGCAATCTTGTTCTTTTTTTGCTTCACTTTAAGATCACTTTGCCGTTAAAAGTCCATCTTCTAGAGAAATTGTTGGGTGAAGAAAGTCGCGTAAAAAATAAATGGGAATCTTTAAGACTTGCTGCATTTAGAAAATCTTCAGCATTACGAAAATAACTGAATATTTCAATATGAGTCAACAAGAGTTCAACTAAAAAACTTTGTGAACAGAGGATAGGCAGTTTCTTGCACTGCTGCAGTCAAATCTTGTTTTCAGTTTGCCATTTTTAACCAAACCTCTTCTGAGGAGAAGAGGAGGAAAGTTGAGTTTGGAAAAAAATGTAGTGAAATACCCCGTGGAGTCTGTCTATATAAAATTATATGTATGGGATTACAACTGGATTAGGTGTTTAGATTTAGACATCTGCAAAAGTTTTCCTTTTAGACCAAGTAATTTTAGCCTCTATAAAATATAGTAAAAATACAGTATATAAATAAATAAAATCCTGTGCATATTTTCCTAAATGTGTTTTATAAAGTGTCTTAATCATTAATCATTACCATTTTAGTTTGCTGCTTTGAATACTTACTGGCATGAACCTGCATGCCACAAAATACACAGCAGATCAGAAGACTGGTTCCATCCTCTCCGATGTAACAGTTAGTGGGTGGTGGCTCTTCGTTTCCTGCTCCACTGAAGCAGATTTCTGGGACCAGTGGGCGAGTGAAACTGCCAGGTCTGGGTGCCATGAAGGTGTGTGCAGTGTTACTTGCATTAGAAGGATCTTTCTGTTGTTTGAGTGGTCAGAGAAGAACGAGAGAACCTTTACATAGTAGGAATGAAATACTGATATAACGTTTACCACTACAGCAATTACACATGCACCATTGCAAATTGTCTGTACCTTTTTGTAGGAACAGAAGAGCGAGCAGACAGCACAGTAAGGTTCTAGTCCGGCCACTGCAGAATTGAAAGTCTTCTCTGCCAAGAAGTTGGGTGAGCGATTCTGCCACAGGTGCTGCTGTTTCTTCATGCTGGTTTCTAGTGACATTGGGGAGGACAACCCTTTGGACGAAAAACAAAAAGAAATGCATGAGTGCTGGTAAAATCCCTTTTAATTTGCACTGACTGAAGATGCTAAAAAGTCGTTTTTTTATTATATTTTTATTCCCTAAATTGCATAAAGCTTTTTTTAGAGAAACTCCTGAGGGAGCCCTTACAAAGAAACAAGAATAGCTCACGCTGCTCGAGGGCAACACCACTGCCGGCCCTGATATAATTGGTGATGAATGCAAACAGCACAGGCATCAATAATTTGCTAGTCTGGGTCAGAATCAATTTTGCAGTGTATCCCTCAAGCTACTGATCCACAGTGTTTGTTGGGCCTGGACAAAAGTCAGATTTTTCCCCCTCTTAAATGCTTGTCTTCCCCCCCCAACATCCACCTTTCTGAAGGACAGGCTGTGTCGGGTCCCCGGCTACCAACCTAAAGTGACTTTGAAAGCAGGTAATTGGAAGTCATGATGTCCAGATCAATAAATGTCAATCAGAAAATGTAAAGAAAAACACAGAGGTAAGAGGAGAGAGAAGAAGCCCTGGCATCTTGATTTCATTACTCCTACAGGGAGCTTTAGACTTGCTTGTTTTTCTTTCCCCGGATCAATAATAAAAACAACAAATGTTGGCGTCTTCATTTTTTAGAAGTGTGATGGAAAGAGCTAGAATGAAGAACAATAAGGACAGATCTCTTGAAATTAGTTTTTTTGCAAAATGTTTACATTTTTATAACCTGCACATCTGCATCATGCACCAAATATTTAGTACTCCTGAGGCTCATAAAATGTCCCGTAACAAAAACCAAACATACCTTTCTCAGCAGACCGCTCTTGTTTGACGATCGACAGAGGGGTGCGCATGGGCGGCTTGCTGAGTGGGTGGCGCCGACTTTTCTTTACCTCTGTAGGCATTTTCATCTTGGAGTAGCTCGGCTAGTAAAACAAAAAATGTTTCGTGTTGACTTGTTGTTGATGATGTTTCGGCTTTACAATGAACAAACAAAATCCATTTCCAAAATTCAAATGTTGAATAAATTTGCAAACTCTACATGAAAATGGTTACTTTTTCAGCTGTACCACTTCCATTTCTACAAATGGGCCAGTTTGAACAGGAATAAAGCATACATATTTACTCACATTTAAAATAGTTTAATAGACATGTTTTTCATCTTAAACCAATAAACAAATGGGAAGGTTTGCAGATTTTCTCACCTGGGTGGCACTCACATCCATTTTTTTATCTGCTGGGGTTGTTTTACAAATTGAAGATGCCGTATCTGAAGGAACAACCTTGTCCGGTTGTGAGTTCTGAATGCCAGCTGTAGCAAACTTCTTAAATACTTCTTCAAAACCTGACACGGTCAGCATTTCTTCGCTCTTCTTTTCCTCTATGTCTTCAGTCAGCTTCTGTGGGTTCACCTCTGGTTCTTCTGTTGAAGAGGATGTGGGAAGAGAAGAAATGGCTAGTTAAAATACAGTGTAAAGATTGTTTGCTGCTTAAAGGGTTGGAATTAAAGCTGGGAATTTTAAATAAAATTATTTTGATCCCGGTAGATGTTGCTTTAGGTTAGATATTTTGATGTGTCATTTTATTATTTATTTATTATTAACCTTTATTTAGCCAGGCAAATCCCACTGAGATCACAGATCTCTTTTGCATGGGAGGCCTGGACCTGAAGGCAGCTGAACATATATGTTTTTGGTCCGTGGGAGGAAAATGGAGTACCTGGAGAAAACTCATGCAAGCACGACAAGAACATGCAAACTTCACACAGAAAGACCCCAGGTCCAACTGGGATTGAACCCAGGACCTTCTTGCTGTGAGACAACAGTGCTAACCACTGATCCGTCGTTCTGCCAATTTTGCACACATTACAAATAACACAATTCATTGTGTCTGAACTCAGGCTACATGCTAATTATTCTAATTCTCCTCACCCTCCTGAGCATCTGGAGTCTCGAGAGTCTCTGCTGCTTTAGCAGCAGCAGCCTTTTCCTCAAATTCCATGGCCTCCAGGGTCATCATGGCCTCTCTGGCAAGTCGCTCGTCCCTCTCCTGCCTGCGCTGAGCCTCCCGCTCCTCCACCTGACGCTGGTAGTCAGCAGCATTTAGTTCAATTCCTTCCTCTGCCAGCACCTTTACCTCCTCCAGCTTTAGGCGACGAACTTGCTTCATCTTCTGCAATGCTCTGAAGTACACAAAGAGAAAAGTAAGTCCTTCATAAAATATCAATTATGTTTTCAGAACATAAATAAATGGTTATGCTTTTAGATGAATATGACACAAAGACAAATGAGATTTTCAGACATAATACAAATAAATGTGTGTAACTGTTGTGCAAGTTAACTGATCTTTCACCTATGCAGAAGTTTTTGTCGGTAGGTGACTCGGTTTTTCCTCCAGTGCTCCAGTTCAGGACTTGTGAGCTCTGTGGGCTTTAGGTGGTCCAACACTGTGATGTCTTTGCCCTGCTTCCATCGTTCATACCGATCAGGCTGCAGGCGGCGCACAAACACATCCATCGAGATCTTCACCATGTCCTTCCGGCAGGAACACTAAAAACAAAGAAAAGAGGATGAAATCTGTGTTAGTATAATTACCGTAGATTGCAGGGGAAATAAAGTAAACAATTCCAATTCAGACTGATCGTGTGAATCAATTTCATGGAAGTTTTTCTGCTACAGTTTAGACCTTTGACTGACATTCCAGCGCACCAAGATTTAAACAAAATTAGGGGATTTATTTTCTGTTTTTGTTTTTACATCACATTTATTACATGTACTTTGCCTTTATGTTGTGCTCAATGGAGAAAAATTCAAGCTACAACTGTGTAGAATTAATAGTTATATGAACTAATCATGATTTTTTTAAATGTCATCCAACATATTACAGTAAAGTCTTAAGAACAAATGAACAAACTTGGAAGGAAGGCGGTAACTTGGTTTAAAATGTGCGAATGGAAAATCCCCGTACCCGTGTCATACCAGTAAAACCTAGTTAGAAAAAGGAGAGCTATTATGAAATGAGTGTGACAGCTGCATTTGTTCACACTTCAAAATGTCTCCACAAACTTTCATAATGACATTACAGGTCAATGAATCATTCTGCTGACTAAAGAGGGGAGCAGCTGTGTAATGTGGCCACAGTGCAGAACATGTGCATGCTGACAAACAGCAGGTGCAACAAAAATTAAACGAAGAAAACAAAAAAATGAGGCGATTCAAGAGAACAAAAATAAGGAGAGAGGGAGAGACGAAAATGTTTTCTTTTTGCTTTGTTTGCTGTATTACCATCCGCCTGTGAGCTGCACTCAGAGCCTTATGTTCAATTATGGGAAACACAACAACTCAAACCTCCACAGCAAAACAATATCCAGCCTACATCTCATCTTGGCACCACTAGACAGGCGGAAACATTAAAATATGGTATAAGTGAAGGGAGGAACTGCAGGGAGGGGGTGGTAAGCACCCAGTATAGCTGATTCTACCAACCTGAAACCTTCATAGGACTGAACCTGGCAAAATGCACTGGTTTTGTTTATGAAAAATATATCAAAGCCCTTGTTGTTTTTAATGAAACTATTATGAGGTTATGGGCATTGCTGCCATTTTTCTATATCTGTGACAAGTTACACTTTATTGTCTTACACAAACTAAATTGGAAGTACATTTGAAGATGCTCAAGAGCAGAAGAATATACAAAGTCATTACAAGGCAGAAAATCAATGAGCTCTGAAGTTGACGTTGAATAGTAATGGAGCTAAAATGTTTGATCATAAGCAAACCTGGAGCCTAAAGCCTCTCTATAGAGCCTTGAACTCAGTTATAATGCAAAAGTCATATTTTCTTTTTACTTAAATAAAGTAGGGATTTATATAGCTAATATCGTTTATCAAAAACTAAGTTTAACAGTGAGTCTAACAAAAATGTGTGATGTGCTACCACAAAATATCTGGCTTTGCGAACACAAGAAAAGTCAGCAACTGAATCCAAAAATATGGGGAGAGTCATCTGCAGTTCACTCTCGAGATGAAAAAGTGGTGCGATTTAGTCTCGGATCTGGGAGAATGATTTCGGCTCCTCGCAGACGAAAAGAAATCATCCTAGTTTCCTCGAGGAGCTGTAGCAAACAGTCAGTGAGCACCAAATGGTCGGATAGAGGCTTCACTGAAAATCCAGCAGACTCAAAAGATAAAGTGTTTACTCTCAGCAGTGCAGTGGTGTGGCAGACATAACTATAACAATCTTTAGGATCCTTTTCACCATCTTCAGAGGGCTCAGTGCTCGGCTGTTGTCAACAAACATCACTAATTAATGGGCAAAATTCATAAACCACTTTATTCTGTTTCCTCTTCAAGTTTTCTGCTAACAAGCCAGTTTTAAACTGTTATAGAAAAAGTTTGTTAATCTTTAATGATGTCTGGCAGCTGGATCAGAAAAAAAGTAAACCTTTTTTTGTTTCGTTTAAACTAAGCAAACTTGCCCACTTGAAAAAGCTGGGGCATCATTTAAAAAAAGACAATGAGATGAAAATGTTCTAATGCAAACACAAAATATGTTAAGATGGCAGTTAAAACAGATTGCACAAGTTTAAATAAAATATCCAGCCTGCAAAAAGTGTTGACAGTAGACCTGCTTTGACTACAGACTGTGAACACTTAGCAAGTCAAACAGGTGGGTTTGCAGTTGAGACTTCACCTAATGAGATTGGGATGTGAAGGGCAGTCAAACTCCCAGTTTGTTCCCATCACCGTAGTGTGCTGGCAGACCCTGAACAGTGACAAATTTGACACCGAGCTCCATCGTTCACTGTCCCCTTAGATGCTGACAGATTAGGGTTTGGTAAACGGAGAACGGGAAAGGGAGAATTGACAGTCAAACAAGTTAATGGATGACTGGTGAACCAAAGGCGGAAAGACGAGGTAGTTAAGAGGAAGACAAGAAGAAAACATCAGGACCTAATTTTTATGGTTAGTCTGGGTGAGCTGAACAGATCAACTGGATCTACACAAATTACTTCAATGAAACACTAAGTGAAAACACTCTGATAAATCTCTTTAAAGTGGAAAGCAATTACAAATTTGAGCAGAGTGCCTCACTGCTCTACAATGGGGATAAACCAGTGTAGGGATGCACAACACTGGATTTTTGGCTGATATCTGATATGCCAATATGATTAAACTTATTTGACTGATAACCAATACCAATATTTTTTTCCCTACACCTATTTACAGAGACTGCATAACTTTCTCTGCTGTGGAATTAAAATACAACATTATTCTGAATGATCTTTGTCAGTTTGACCTGATACCAAATGCAGATTCCAAAAAGGAGGCTGAAAATGATGTAACATTTCAACTTGGATTCTGTTTAAATGTCAAATTTATTCATGACGTTTACGCTCTCTAACACAATGACAACACCTGAACAATGCAAATTTGTAAATTGTAAAACAGTGATATATATATATATATATATATATATGTGTGTGTACAGGAAGGGATCCTCAAAACTGTCGAATTTTGACTAATAATTTTATTGTGAAAGGACTTGCTTTCCGGTTCTTAAGCAAGAAAAATATAAGATAAGTCTCAAAGTTTACGTATTCTAGTGAGTTGTTTCATATTAAATTCAAATTTATATATAATAAAAATGCATGGATTCAAAGTACAATTTTGTGAAGTTTATTAATGATAGTGGTAAATATGAGTGACCAAAATTGATGAATACAGCTGAAGAATGAATAATGGCTTTAAATTGACAACACAAAAAGAGGTCATGGAATTATCTTCTAAACTTTAATATGGTGAATTATGAGGTTCAAAAGCAGAGTAAATTTAGGATTTCAAAAAAAGCTTAATTTTAATTAATATACTAATGATGAATTTTACTTAGACTGGACAGCTTCTTATCTGGAGCACCAGACACCAGCAGAGTGAATGAGCAGCTTTTCCTACCGATTTGAAGTTCTAGTTCAACCGCACGAAGGTTACCAGGGACTCTCTTGAGATGATTTGAGCGTCGAAGGTAGGATTCCTTTTGTCAGTGGACATCGGTTGAAATCTGGAACCGATACTTAACTGGCTCCCGATGGGTAAGTTGATGCGCTTCCAGAAAACGTTTTTTTCTCCTTCTGGTGACAAGGAAACTTTGGCGCTTCCTTGAAGTAGGAGACAAATCTCTGGAACACGTCTCTTTTTCTGCAAGGAACTTCTTATCTTCTGGAATAAATTTCAATTGCTTGATCTTTCTTCTTCAAAAGCTTCCTCCAAGACTGACTAAAACTAAACGTCAGAATATCTTTCTCTGACTTAGAGGGCGTAAACAAAAATGATTGTTGACCCAATCAAAACAGAAAGGGTGGACCTTTGTTTCAGGTTACTGTTCCATTTGAACTTTACCAACAATATTAAGAATAAATGGCTAATTTAATCTGCTTTGGTAAATAATATAACAGCAAGATATTTAAGACTTCTAACCAGTTTGACTCATCAGTAAACATTTTCATTAGAACTTGTGATAATAGTTGAAGCTTCTGACAACCAGGTTTTATTTCACATCTACTTTCTCTTATGCATAAGTAAACTGAGTACTAAGCTGAGAAAGAAGGAAACAAGCTATTTCATAGTAGTTTTACAGAAAAAAAGAAAGCTGTTTTAAGGAAAACTAAAAAATTGAATTGTCCACAACCGTGGGATGGCAACATCTTACCATACATTTAATTCTACCAAAGAGTTCTTAAGGAACAATAGGGTTGTTCTTTCACACATTCTGAGATGTGGGAAGAATCCTCCCTTTTAGGAAGAAATACGCATAATGCTCAGATGTTACACTTCAAATGTCAGATGGAAAGATTCTCATAGAAAGGGCCTTTCAGCTTTGGTGAGAGCATAATAACAGGTGTGCAATTAATTACAATAACATATTTTTGTGTGTGTATATGTAGTATATATATATATATATATATATATATATATACAGGTAGTCCTCAGGTTACCACGGTCTCGAGTTAAGATGTTTAGTAGTTACAACCCATCTCCCATTTAAAAAAAAAAAA
>JARVGQ010000981.1:13416817-13427101 GCA_031762355.1 Hypsolebias martinsi | reverse complement strand
GTTGAATGATAAAAGATATTTATGTTGTGCCACTTTCTGCAAAGTTCATAAATCATGTCACAGACGCTTTAAAGCCATTTAAAGAGGTCAAGGTCAAGAGCTTCAGATCTTTTTGTACGATAAATGTGCACACACACAAAAGACTAAAGCTACTGAAACTAAGAAATAAATTTAATGTTTTGTAGAATATTTGACTTGGCTTAAGGAATTCTGATTTAATTCAGTTCAATTCAATTCAAAAATACTTTATTAATCCCAAAGGGAAATTGTTGTTGTAACTCTTTATCCTCATTTCATTAAGAGATGTTATAGATACTGATGGCTGTAGGCAGGAAGTATATCTTGTAAAGGTCCATT
Source organism: Hypsolebias martinsi (assembly GCA_031762355.1). Lineage (NCBI taxonomy): Eukaryota > Metazoa > Chordata > Actinopteri > Cyprinodontiformes > Rivulidae > Hypsolebias > Hypsolebias martinsi. Next base: position 13,426,744 of record JARVGQ010000981.1, on the reverse strand, counting down.
AACATTTACATTAACATGCTGCATTTATTTATCATTTGGCTTCTGATGTCACAAGGGAATCCTTTGTTTCAAGATCTGATTCATCTGGGAGAGGCTGCTTTTTAAGTTCCAATATCGATCATGTATTTTTTTTCTTTTGATAAATTCTGCTTTTAAAGAGGTTAAAATGTTCAAGTGCTTTAGGTTAAAGTTTATATTTGTCTCAACAAGACAGCTTGAAGTCTTCAGCCATGACGCCAAAGGGCAAACGCATTGTCAAGTGAAAGACTTTGAGACAGAGACACTGACTGTGTGAAAGGTCTTTGGGATTGTCAACTATTACATCACCGCTTCCTGTGTCACACACACACACACACACACAAAAAAGTGCAGCATGCATGATTACCTCTTGAGCACACACTCATGAACACACACTCTACACTGGCTGTCTCAGCATAACATCACCAAACCACTTGATCACTGCCTTCTTTCACCATTAGTCCAACTCAGTGGTTCACAACTGAATTTGGTCCAATGAAAAACACTCAGAAGCTGCATAAACTTTTGTAGTCAGACTATTTTTCTGTTCTCTTTATAAAACACAATTTGAGTTTTATTGCCTTTCATTTCCCTGCATATACCACCCTCCATCCTGCTTCCTGTACTGCTGCCTATTTTATAATTTTATAATATAAAGATTACTTAAAGTGCAGAGTCAGGCTTTTTTTTTTTTTTTTTTTTTGTAGAAAACATCCAGTCTCTGCTCAAAAACATCTAACAAGCTTTTCAAAACTAAGATGACATCCATTCACTACAGAGTGTTAAAAAGATGAGTAAAAGTTTAACAAGCAACGTTGATAAAAACAGTCTGCACACACTGCATCAAACAATTACACTCCACACTTGTGTTGGCCTGCTTTTTACCCATCGTGGTCCTAATAGGGTATACTTTAGAAATGAAAATTTGAAGATTCAGTCATCAGTTTTTAATGCCATAGTTGTTATTGTGTGTTTTTACACATATAAATTTGGCGCTGTATTCTATAATGTGTTTTGTTGAAGAGTGCCTGTGCATGTGTCAAAATACAGCTTTAGTGCTTTATATATGGACTGAGATGGTGTAGGTAGGGCAACCAACTTAGAACCTGAAAGTTGTGGTTCAACTCCTGGCCATGCCCACATGACATGGTGTCCCTGAGCAAGAGACCTAATCCCTAGTTGCTCCCCAGGCGCTTACATAACTACCCACTGTTCCACCTGGGTGTATCTCAGGTGTGATGGGTTAAATGCAGAGAACCAATTTCATCATTGCATGGGAACATACAATGATGATAACACATAGCACTTACCGTACTTACTAAACTTACAGAAGCTAACTTGAGAAGGGTTTGAGATGTCTGCAACAACTGCGTCTATTTTGAGAGAAAACTTGTGGAACAAAGGTTTTCATTCTATGTTTGTTGTTCAAAATTCAAACAAGAATGTGAAACTCTTTGACTCACACAAGGAAACAGAGAACCTCCAAAAAATTTAGGAACATTTTGGAAATTCCCTTGCAAATGTTTGTGAACAGGTGCACCTGAGTCAGATACCACCCTAAAGCTAAACGAGAAAAAAAGAAGAAGCTTAAATTAAGCTTTAAGCAACAAATTAAAATAGCATTTGATGTTAGCTATAATATTAGACAGATAGATAGATGTATACTTTATTGTCCCCAAGGGAAAATTTGTCTTGGACATCGTGCATTAAACAAAGCTTCTTCCACAACTAGATACTCTACAATAAAAAATATTAATACATAATAAATAATATTAATATACAATTATATATATATCATATACAAATATATAATTTTATATTCATTATACAACTAAATAATATTCATATAGTCCATCAAGAACCAGATGTAAGACACTTCATCTTCATCTCCAAGATACAACCAGCTTAGACAAAAGGGCAGGATTCAACACCCTGCAAATTAAAATGTTTGCATGTAAAACAGCAAGTGGTATACAACTGCTAAAAGTGAAGTGCATGACAACATCAAATGATGGCAGCATCTGTTTATTGACTAGGTTGGAACGTTTTCCTTTGATCTTGAAACTTTTTTTATTCTTGCCAGGATATTTACTTTTAAAGGTTATGCTCTTTTTTAAACACATTCAACATAGAACCTCCTAAATGGTTCTGCAAAACAATCTGCATTTAAGGGGTCAAGAGAATTACCAGAAATCCAACATTTGTATATCTTAGTGGAAACAGACAACTAGCGGGTACCTGTAATCATACTACTACTTTTTCAGACAAGTAGTAGTAGTCTGTGGTTCTTCTCCCAGAAAATTTGGAATAAAGGAGATGTCATTTCCTGCATTTTGGTGTATTTTAACAGGTTGTTAAACATCTGTAAACATTTGATTATATTGATTAAAAACAGGTCTTGCTTGTAAATGAGTCCTCGAGGCTCAATGAGACTAACAACCTGTATAAATAAAGGTTGAATTGAAATTACTATTTTAGAGAACAGTGAATTATAGCAGCTCCGATCCTGTCAAGCGTCCCAACACACACACACACACACACGCACACACACGCACACACACACACACCCAAGCTTCACTGTCCGACCCGAACTCTTCTCAGCTGAATTCAGTCCTGCGTGTTATTATGTTCCAGTCTCTGTTACCACTGCCTTCAGGTGCTTCAATTCTCTGTTGTCCATCTGACAATCCATCCATCCATTTACTGATAATAAATTGGACTGTCTTTTTGACATTTTGATCCTGTTATTTTGACTACCGGTAATTTTGAAATGTGATAATGCGACTAATACACAAACATTTTACTCGTATTTTTTTATGTAAGCTTTTTATATTTATTATCTTTGAAATGTATGCAGGAGTTCTGACACATCAGCAGTTGTGTGCGCTCTGCAGAGCTGTCTGGAGACGCTCCTGTGCGTAAAACGTGCACTGTCTGCAGGGCACACAGCTGAGCTAGGTGAATCTGACACCCCACCCATGTCAAAAATTCCAGTAAATACAATAAGTGGTTAGTGCTACGTTTGTGCTGGTTTGTGCCATTAAAATTGTTGTTTGTGCTGCTTTGGTTTCTGAGACACGTTCAAGGTGGATGTAGACGCTCATCTGCGCAGGACATGCGGTCAGCGTCTCTGCTGGCAGCAGCGTGCGCGAGCTGCTGCAAAAGTAACATCCACCCACAGACGTGGACAATGTCTCCTGTCATTGTATTTTTAATAAATAATCAAAATAAAAATGGGCGATGACTTTGGACTTTTATGGGCGGAGATATGAGCTTGTGGATCCGAGAGAACAGTTGCCGGAATGGACATGGTGAAAATGAGGGAGTTCCCGGATCTTGTTCCGGCAGGATCCGGCTCAAATTAACCACTGGTTTAAGAGCGTAGAACAATGCAAGAGTGTGGGAAGTACTAAAATAAATATAGCGTTTATACTTCGCAGAATTTCACTTACTGCAGGGGGTGGGCTTGGAATGTAACTTCCATAATAAACGAGGGACTATTGTACTGTTTGCAAGTTATTTTAGCCTATGATTTATTAGGTCAACAGAAAGAGGGAAACATGTCATCTATCACAGCATTGGCTGCCATAGTTCGGTCAATACTAAGTTCCCCACATTTGATTTAAACTAAAATTAGGGCCTATACTAGTCTGAAAAAAGGGCCAAGTCAAACCAAATGTACTGAGTGTCATCAATACAACTAAGTGGGGTTGTGGTGAAAAAGCATAAAACTGTTTTCTGCTCTCACGTAAAGAACATTTACCTGAGAACGCTGAGTTCAAAAGCGTGTTATAAAGTAAATAAATGCAGTATTTTAGTAACAAAGGTGTTTATAACAAATGGTTACATTTCAGCAATAAACATTACCTTGCTTAATAAACAGGGAATAATAATAATAAAATTAAACGTGTTTTCTAACAATAAACCAAAGAAAAAGGCAAATATAAAAATATGGAATCTCCAAAAAGTGAATATAAATACACTTGGGTTTTTATTCTGATATTTTCAGTTATAATACCTTAAACACGCACAGTATCAGTGCATTGTACCATTTCACTAATTCTTCACAAAATTAGTTGGGATTTGTACAAAATAATTATTATTTAATTTCAGATGGATAAAGCAAAGAGGGTCAAAATATTATTTTGTTTATGAAATACATAATTGGACAGTACAGTGGCTCAGTTGATAGAGCTGCCGTCTCTCAGCGAGAAGATTGCCCCCGTTCAAATCCTGGCTAGGGGCATTTCAAGGTGGAGTTTTCATGTTCTCTCCGTGCATACGTGGGTTTTCTCTAGGTACTCCGGTTTCCTCCCACAGACCAAAAACATGCATGTTAGGCTGATTAGTAACTCTAAATTGTCTCTAGGTATGAGTGAGAGTGAATGGTTGTTTGTTTATATATGTCCCTGTGATGGACTTGCAACCTGTCCAGGGTGTACCCCACCTCTCGCACACTGATGAATGGACATGGGCACCGGTGATCGCCATGACCCAAAAAAGGAAGACGCGTGTAAAGATTATGGATGGATGGATGGAGATCCATTATGTTTGCACTCTCTCAGTTCAACTGTTTCAGCACTCCATGATCACTAGATGGTGCTGCTATACTCTGCTGGCTACCCTGCAATACGCTACCTTAGATAAATGTTAATAATTGAATTTTTATGTATAGGAATGTATTTGTTCAGTGCCCTGAGATGACTTCTGTTGTGACTTGGCACTATATAAATAAAATGAACTGAACTGAATTGCTCTTTTCACCACATTGTTTCAAATTCCAACAAGCATGTCTTGACTTTGTCACAAGATGACTACACATCAGTGTGCTGCTGAAAAAAAAAGCAGTTTATGTGTGAGTACAAAATTCCCAAACATTTGTAACCAAACCTACTGTTGCATTACAGTTAAAGGGCTAGAGAAACTAATAACTATGATGCCGTAATACTGATTATAGTTCAGGAGCGTTATCGTACTTGTGACAAAAGATTTTACGTTTATTTTTAAAATAAATTTCAAATCTTAATCTCAAACTCTCATGAAGTTGTTTAATTAGTAATTAGAAATTACCTAAGAAAGCACATGTCAGTATATCCTGAAACAGCCACTAATTTAATTATGCAATTAACACACACACGTGCAGGCACATTCTTGTAAATGCACTTCATGGGGACTATGCATCGACTTTCATTCATTTTCTATAGCCTAACCCTGACCCTTACCCTAAACCTAACCATTACTAGTACATGCTTAACCCATCCGCAATTCACACCTTAGTCCTAAACCTAACCCCAACCCCATAACAAGACCTCTCCTTATGGGGACCTGGCTTTTGTCCCATAAAGAGCAGTTGGTACACAATGCATGACTTTTTGTAAAATTGGTCCCTTTAAGGTAACCTGAAACAAAAATGCCAAGACTAGTGCACTCTAAATATAAGAGTTTAAAATGAATTAAAACCAATTATTAGTGGCACGCTGCTTTATCTGCAAGTATGAATAAATAAATGACTGACCAGGACTTGGACTGTCCAAAGTGTAGATAGTTGATACTGTAGAGGTCCATGTCTTCAGTGTGCCACGCGAAGGTGGTTTTCCACATGCCAAAATACAAGTATGGTGTATTGACACCTTCAATGACAATGCCACACTCCTGCTCCACCATATCCAACAGTGTATTGAGATGGCCAATGTTCCACTCTTGAATGTCCTGGAAAGAAAAAGTATGCATTTGTATGAACAATACACATAAAAAGCCACTTTAAATGGTTTTGCTGATCTGTGTCAACCATATAGTGTTCACACATACGTGTGCATGCAAGCACTTTAACTCCTACTGTTACAGTATTCCCTCCCCAATGGTATTAAAGTTTGCACAAACTAACAAATATTTTACATACTTTAACAGCTAAGATTTAAATAATTCACAAAGCAACCTCCTTGTATTTAAAAAATAAGTATAATACTGTATTTAAAACTAGTAAACTACGTATACTGAAATGAAATATGTCTAGTTCTCTTCAACTCTTAAAGAAAATAAAATGCATAACTAATAATCCTAAAATCAGGACTGGTACTGTATACTAAAAATAGTAATATAAAAAATAAAAAAGAATCCTCACATCATCATAAATAGAGCCACCAACATCAGCCCCATATATGGGTGAAACAAATGTCAGGTTCTTCCAGTATTTCCTCTCTAGGTCATCAAAGTCTTTGTGGCGAGGTGTGCAGTACCTGAAGAAGAAACAGAGGAAATCACATTTTAAATGGAAATCAAAAACCTTCAAATAGTTCTCGCAGTTGTAACAACTCAAACGCTTGTCTTCTAAATAAAGTTCTTTCTAGCCTAGAAATTTTAGCCAGTAACTTTTAGTTGATAGGTCTATTTTTCAGGTCTGTAACATGCAAATTGCACTCACACAGTATGCATATACAGTACAGTGTAGTAAAATTTGTTCTTGGTAACATTTTGCATTTCTCTTAAAGCATTGAAACTTGAATGACTGGTTTTTGCAAACTGTTTTTACTTTACAGCAACAGAAAAAATAAAATAATCACAAGACATGGCTACAGCTATTCCAAATTTGGTTCTAATAATTAATTTCGAGCTTTTAAATCAGGCCACTTATAAAGGCAAAATAGTCCCTTTAAAGACCAGACCTTCAGCAACAAAACTTATCACCCATTTCTGTACAGGCTTCAAAAAAATGATGGCATTAAAGTGGTGGTGGGGGTAGCAATTAACAGTTAGTGCAAGAGTGGATTTTTTAAATATTATAAATTGTGTTTTAATGTCGTCATCTGTCACACCTTTCAACAGAGACATAAAAAGCATTCCCGGTGAGACTTAAATGAGAATTCACTTCTTTGTTGCTGTTAATGCTCAACCTGGCTTAGTTATTAACTTCAGTTGCTACCCGAGTCCAGAGTAACTTTCGTTTTTAGCATATTTTTTTTCCCCCTAAATCATTTAACTTTTTTCATGAAGTTATCCATCTTTATTCAAAACAAAATAAAATCTCATTTAAATATTACACTTAAAACAGCTACTTCCTTCATGCTCACATCATTCACTACAAATTCTGAAACATGTGCAAGAAAAATAACTTAAACGTTAGCAGTTTTCAAGTTTGCTGACATATAAACAAATCATTTCCAAGAAGACAGAAGAGAATTAGAAGCCTTCTGTAGTCTCAATCTTTTCAGAACAGATGATAGACAGAATCTGCAACGTGAAGAATTAGTGACATATTGACTACAATTTTTTTTTGAATAAGGTGATAGACTTAGCAATAAACTTACTTCTTGCTGTTAGCCAGTTTGCGGTATTCACCAACAGTCATAGATTTCTTCTGAATGTTGTACTGGGTAAATAGACCTGACTGACCAGTCACCACTTGCATGATAGGAGCTGGAATCACCATGTCTTCAATGGTGTCGTAAGAACTTCGTGGCTTCCAGCCTTCAGGGGGAATCACCTGAGCAAACAAAAATATTTTACGCATTTACATATCTCTTTGGTTATATACGAGCTGGAATGAAATAAACAAAAAAAGTCACTAAAATAAAACTAATAGAATCATAATGATTTGAGACAACTGTATGTGTGCATGAAGATGAAATGTGTCTACGTGTTCTTACTTTAGCCAGGCCGGCACGATGAGCTCCTTGACTCTCCATATAGACAATATATTTGGCGAAGTCTTTAAACTCCTCCATTGTGGGTCGGAAGGTCATGATCTTGCAGCTGGGGTTTTTGGCAGCAATTGGTGGCAGGGGTGCTGGGAGAGGTATGGGGGGAAGCTCAGAACCTAGGGCAGGAACTGAAGTTATGCCTGGGTCTGCAGGTTGAACTGGAGTGAGATCTGGAGCAGCATTTTGCTCTGAAGTTACTACGTTATCAGGAGTTTCAGCAAGTGCTGGTTCCTGAGTGGGAATCTGGTCTTGGGCTGCATCAATATCCAGAACAGGAAAAGAGGCCAGGGTAAGATCAGGGGGAGACGACAGAACAGGGTTAGGAGCCAACAATGTGTCCATGGGCATGTCAGTAGCCATTGGAAGCTTGAAGGTTTGCAGGAAAATCTGTGAAATACAAATGGGTGGGTGGTTAGGGCAATCCAATGGATTTAAACTTCCTTTTAAACTAACAAAAAGAAAGACACTGCTAAAATACAGATATGGAGTACAGTATTGCCCTCAGTGACAATGCCACATCTCTGCTCAATCATATCCAACCAAGTGTTGAAACAGCCAATTTGAAAACGTTCAAACATTTATATACAGTATATCTAAAAAAAAAAAAAATCTAATCTGTTACCACTTTAGGAGTGTGGTGTGATCAGAACAAACTTACAACAAAACAAAACTGTAGCTTTTCAACTCTGTGCATTTCAATATTCTAAGATGGAGAAATTTCATCAGAAAGTGCCCAAGTTCTACATTTTTATGTCATAAATTATTAGGCACAAACATAATTTCTGCAATCCCTAGACTAACAAATACTTTTTTCAGATCTTTTAAAATATTTTCCAATTGTAAAAGATTGAAACAATTGTGTAAAAACAAACAAAAAAAATACTGAAGTACTGTAATTGAGAAAATAAGAAAATGTATCAGAACCAGTGTTGATATATTTCTTCCTTGACACTATGTCAAGGAAGTGTATTTTCTACACAAGTAAACTACCTACCGTACATATCTGCTTTTAAAGAGAGGCTCTCACTACCTTATCTTCCGTGTAATATATTTGATTAGGAGCACATACTGTATTAGTTATTTACACCATTCATTGTTATAAAAGCAGTACCGGTAATAATGTCAAGGAGAAAGATAGTAGCTGCGGTCTTTGAAGGGCAATCGGCAAATTGGCAATTTATCCATTTCGACCAATTCTATTCATTTCAAAGAATTATTATTATTAACCTAGATTGCCTTTTTTTATTTTCTAGTGTAATTTTTTTTTTTTGTTTGTTTGTTTTTTTAACTGTACTGGTAATTGCAAAATGAAATGAAAAAAAAGGCCAAATATTTTCAAATAAATAAAAAAAAATTAACTACAGTACTTTCAAACCTACACAAGGTTATAGAGCATTTTCTGTGCCCCTGGAATTCTACAAACAAATGTTTCCATTTGACAGAGGTATTTGCACAAATGCAAACAAGTCACTTACAAAATTTACAGTGAACACTTTATGAGACAGATTATATTTATTTGCTGTTTTAAGCCTTTTTTTTCCCTTGCCTAAAAACTACAACCTCTTTGAAGACTGAAAATGACTTTGGTGCATAAATGGGGAAAACAAATGACGTGAGTAAAATCTAAAAATAGATTTTTGGGCTTGCATTAGTTAGTTACTTTTTAAGCCAGCCAAGCTGAAAACTGGCTGATTTTGATCATTGGACAATCAAACTGGTGCAGGCCTAGTTAAATGGGCATTTTTTTTAATGGTGATAAATGTGTGTTCAGCAATTATAGACCAATATCCTTGTTACCACAGTTCTCAAAAATTCTAGAAAAAAATATTTGTGACCAGACTAGATCAAATATTGCTAAACAAAATATTCTAAGTAGCAGTCAGTATGGGTTTAGAGCAAAAAAACTATACATCAATGGCTCTCATGGAATTAATAGAACAAATAACTACGTACTGCTGTTGATCAAAAACAATACAAGTAGTCCTCGACTTACGTTCGAGTTCTGTTCCTACGCACCGATTGTAACCCGAATTCAACGTAAGTCGGAACTCATTACACGTGGCGGTCGTAAGTCCGGATTTGTGCCGTAAGTCGGAAAAAGAACGGTAAACGGCGTTTTAAACACGTTTTTTTCAACATAACACCAGCGTACATTCTGTACCTTAAACATGTACAGTACTGTATTTCCAAGCAGTTAGCTAACACAGTACCC
>JARVGQ010000981.1:13380206-13399529 GCA_031762355.1 Hypsolebias martinsi | reverse complement strand
CCCGGAGAAAACCCACGCATGCACGGAGAGAACATGCAAACTCCACCCAGAAAGGCCCCCGGACCGAGATTTGAACCATTGTTTGTCAAACATTTCTTGGAGACAAAATATAACAAGCAAAATTAATTTTCATTCTCTAGTTGTCGATAGGCTTCGGCTGATATTGGTTCAGACTTCTTGCATTACTGCTGTAGTCGGATACTGTATGTATTTCTCTAATAGGTTCAGCTGGAATAGTCACAGCCCTAATGAGCAATCCCTGATTTAAAAAAAAAAAAACAGAATACTGGCTTGCACCCATAACAGTTGTGAAAAAAAAAAACTTTTCTTAAGTGTTTTTGATTTGAAATTTTATGTTTCTAACAATTTCTACATTATTAAATGATTATTTGTGGGTTAATAAAACTGAAATACAGGGCTTTGGCAAGATCTGCATTAGCAAAAAACATATTCCATGACTTTGCTTGCAAAAATTTGACAATTGACTATAGAAATTCTCCTTTAGGAATATCTAAGCACAGCTCACTTAAAGCTCTAAATTTTGTTTAAGCACTCTCCAGCGGTTGAATTCCTCCACTGACGTTGACGCTCATCCTTACAGCTTTTACACTGTTCCTTTTCAGAAGAGAAACATGACCTGTGCCTCTGACTCCATTGTTCTCCTCCGACTCGGTTTACATCCATGAATTATTTTTCTGACTCAATATCATTGATGCCAAGACTGTCCAAAGTACACTTATCAGTGTTCAAATGTAAACAAACGACTTGTAATTGCTGGTAACAAAACACGTCGGCTGCTGATATCTCCAATTTCTTACAAGTCATGCAGTAGACTTTTGGTAGTGAATGATGTGTATGTTTAGGTTTATTTGTTATATGCAGATCAACACAAGCTCAGCAATGTAATGAAATGCTCAGGACAAGAAGTCTCAACTTGCCAAAAAAAAAAAAAAAAGCAAACAACAACAACAAAAACAAGAAATATTAAAGCATATATGGCACCATATATTATACCATACGATGTGATTATTTGTCAGATTTGATACACAAATACAAAATCTCATTAAAAAAACTGCGTATTTTGACTTTAAACCAGGTCCTGTTGACATATCGTCTAGTACAGGGGTCTGAAACATGTGGCTCTGGAGCCACATGTGGCTCTTTGGTCCCTCTGCAGCAGCTCTTTCAAGCTTTGACCAAAATTTATATACAACTGTATTTTATTGATTGTTATGCAAACAACAACAAAAAAAAAATTTGTTCAAACTGTTTTACTGTCATTTCTTTTGCAAATACATGAACAATGAAGCAAGTACAAAGAGTAAAACATACTTTAACTTGATGCTTTATTTCTTTATATGAGGAAATGTCTGCATGGTTTATAGATTTTTTTTTAATTATTATTACTGTATTTAAATTGATGACCACAATTGTAGCAGGTTGTTGCGGCTCCGGACACGTTTAATGTCGTGAACGAAGGCGCAAAAATGGCTCTTTTGATCATAAATGTTGCAGACCCCTGGTCTAGTATAATAATATGGTTACAGTCTAGATATAAAAAAAACTTGTTGTCCAAACAATACAGTAGGAACATATCCATGACTCCAAAAATGATTTAATAAACAAACCGATTTAAAGCCTAAAGGGTGAACTATGGGCCTTGTTCCTGTCACAGATGTAGACGCCTTCCTGTTCAAAGGTTAAGATCTGAAACAAACGTGGTTTTAGTTTTTAACCTGAAACATGCCAGAAGCTCCACAGATAAAATATCTTAACTGGGAGGCTTTATAATGAAACTACCGCTGCACAGGGCAGGCTTTCTGCCTCACTGTACTGTACAGTGGTCTGTCGCCTTATCAGAAAGGAAGAGGCCGATTTAAATACAGTGCGGGAAAACGAGCTCCAAGCCACGCCCAGTTCTTTTAAAAGCACATCCGGACGCGAGGGAGCGCTAGCAAACAATGTGCTTCTGCTGTCCTGGCTAGAACAAAAAGGGTGAAATATTATCTTGTGTGTCGGTCTGAAATGACGGCGGCGTTACTGTAATAAACCCTTGATCCCATCTGATAATTTTGAGGCCTTCCAAGTAATAAGGAGTGAGCGCTGCGTCGTGTTGCTTTTAGCGCTCCCAGCAGCTGAGCTCCTCTCCCCCCATCCCGACGACAGTGAAACAAAACAAAATATCAAAAACAATAAAGTACCTCCTCCGACTTACGATGCACTACTACTAGTTCGTTCATTCAACTCTTTTTCAAAGTGCGAACTAAAACTTTAGTCAAACGCGGGCGGCACGAGACGCTGAGACAGGAAAAGTGATGTGGAGTTAGCATTTTTGTTTTGCCGACTAACTGAAATCAACAAAACGGCGAAACCAACAAACTTTTCTACGTGTTTTAACAATATGTAGCCGTGCAACAGGTAAATAAAACCATAAGCGTCGTCTAGTTCATCGCCCACCTCTACATTAAACCTCAAATGCACAATAAATACACTTTTAAAAGTCGGGAAAACACAAAGCAAAAAAAAAAAGGGTTACCTGTTTGTTCGTCCAATAAAAACAATACGTTTACGCTTAGAGGGGGAAAAAAGTGCGCGTTTTGTCCTTAATTACTATTAAAAATTAGATCGACACAACCAACTCTATCCCTTGTCGGAGATTGATCAATGAGTTATTCTTCAAGACTTTGTTATCCCGCCTGCTCCCAAAAGTTCATCTTGAATATTGGCTGCTGGCTGTCCAGCCTACTGAGCTGATTGGATAAGAGTGCTGTCAATCAACACAGGGGGTGGTGCTTAGAGTCAGCGCGCGAAACGACATTCTCGTGGGTGCAACTTGCCTTCGAAATTCTATCGCGAGATTTTGAGAGTACAGTACAGTAATATGTTTTAGTGTCGCGTTTGTTTAGATAGTTTTGGTTTCAGAATTATTACTGCCATTAAAACCATAGATTAAAACTACTCTTCTTAATATGTGCAAATCTCCGACAGGCTTTAATCATACATTTATTGACATCTTCACTTTGTTTATATCTATTCAGAGAACACTGGATCACTGTGCAAAGTGGAAATGTGTTTTCTTGCAAAAATGGATATGCACAATACAGTATTGGAAATAAAAGATTTAAGAATAAATTATAATCTGTGAATTAATTTCCATGAAAGTTCAGTTTTTTTTAAATTTGTAACAAAAATTAGTTAGGAATAATTTCTATTCTAGAGGTCATTATTCCCACTTGGCCTTTTTATAACACAGAGGTCCTGAATACAACGTTTGAAACCAAAGGCTGAACTAGTTTGAAAACCATTCTTTTTATGTTTCACTAATCAACAGGTCATTGCAGTGATGTTCCCATAAAAATAATAATAATAATAATTAAAAAAAAAAAGATTTTAATCCATCTTAAAATGTTGCTGAGGGAAAAATCTTGACATAATTTAAACCAAGGCTATTTTGAGATTATTATTATTATTTTGACTTACCGTAATGTTGCTTCTTCAAAAATAAAAAATAAAAATGAAAAAACTTCAAAACTGACATCTAACCTGCAGAGGTTTTATTCTCTGACAACATTGGACTAAGTTAATTTGGATGAATTAGCAGTAAGTAATTAGCCAGGCTTGAAGCGATGCAAAATACAAAGAAAAACATTTTAAATTTTTCACCATTTAAAAAACAAAAAAATAGTATATGTTGATCAAAATAGCTTGACATAACTTTTATTTATTTATTTTTCCATATAAAAATATATAGTTTTTACATGAATTTCTGTGGCGAGGACTACAAGACATGTCTTTTTCTTAAGTTCCATTAATTTTCTTCTTCCACTTTAGGTGTTCATGACCACAGTTTTTTGTAAAAATAATCCTGCAGGCAAAAAAATAAAAATAAATAAATAAATGCATCCAAGAAATGGATCAGTTAGCTGTACGGTGTCTCTGGTGTGGTGGATCCTGGACAAAGTTGCTTGTGCGGTCCTGAAAAGCACTCAGAACTCAGTGAAGAAGACAGGAAGTGTACATGACAGGCTAAGTCATCCAGGAAGTCCCTTTGTAGCTTTGTTACTGCTTGAGAAAGCACAACTGGAAGTGACTGCACACCGAGAAGGATGGAGTCCAGTTTCTGCTCGAGAGCCACGATCCTCCTGTCCATCTCCCCGGTTCGATGCTGAAGTTCTGACACCAGATCATACATCATGTTCTGAGTCTGGAACACAGCACAAAGACTTCACATCAACCTTTAATGATAGGCCCTTTGACATTGACGATACGTTCTCATGAATGAATGAATAAACCCCATCATGTCAAGTTGTTATAAACTTTATAATTAATCATTTAACGTTGATATTACAAGTTTCAGATTATATTTTGGCCTTAATTATGATTCATTCTTTTTATAAACATGAACAAATAACCAAAACAAAGAAGACTGAAGCTCCATAAAAACTTACAGAATCACTTTGGAACTAGAACATGTTAAATATGTAAAGTCTTTTATATTTAATACAACACGAGATCATCTTTAATTGGGTGCTTTAAAGCTCTAAATACTTTTGTGTAATAATAACAATTTAAAACATATTGATTTATTTCAGTAGAAGTACCAGTAATGATATTTTCTATAATTAGTTCACTTTGAATTACCAGATTAAGATTTGTTTTGTTATTTAAACTCTCTAAAAACTCAGAAGAAAATACTGCACTTACCTTTGCGAGATCGGCCACTGTATTTGCCTGGTCAGTTAATTTCCTTTGCTCCATTTTGAGTCTTCGCAGTCTAAAGATAAATTCAACAAGATAAAAACAGTGACTTTGTTTGTGAACAAAATTAAACGATGATTAGTTTATTATGAAAAAAAACACTTCTCATTAACGTTATAAAAAATACAGTCAGAGCTTGGATTGGAAAAGAAAGGTGCACGTCCAAATTTAACTTTATTTATAATAAATGATGTCATCGTGATACCTACTGGTGGATGGCTTGCAGGAATTTACGCTGATGGTGCCGTACGCGAGCACGGTCAACCTTTTTCACCAACTTGGTGTTTTTGTAAATGAGCCACGTCTCTCTCAGAACATTTGCTGCAGTGTTTTTAATCTGAGGAGATAAATTATGGGAAACAAAAAGGTCAAGTTTAGGCATAAGTATAATGTAAATAAAGTGTCAGTGCAGTAGGTTCTTCTCATGTGTTATATTTTGCTGGTATATAATTTATTAACAATTAGGATTAATTGTAGAGATTATTTGATCCACCATGACAACGTGCTAATTATAAGACTGAGCTTATTACAGCTCATCAGACTGACAAAGTATTTTGGAAAAAAGATGAAACGTTTCAACAGGTTTAAATTTTTTACTTTTTGCATCCGTCCAAAGAACCTGACTTAACTTTGGTAGATTACAAAGCGCATTGGTTTTGAAATTTGCATTTATGCATGTAAGCAAACCTTTTTGTAAAGCTGAGTGTCCATCATAAAGTTATGAACGTGTTTTTCGGCTCTGGTCAGTTCTGATTTTCTTGCAACAACGGCGACTACCAAGGCAGTACAGCCTGCTCCCTGAGGGGAGGAGAAGCAGCAAATAAAATCACTGAATAGTAGAAAACAGCACATTCATCCATGTTGTCTGCAGTCCTGGAGTAGATTTTTGTCTGGTATTTAGGGGACATATTATATTAATTTAGATGGATAAACTTTCAGTGCTATGAAAGATGACAAACTTCAGTTCTGACGAAAAAAAATCCAAAACATCTAAACAAAATTCAATTTATCAAAAAATAAAACATTTAAACAGCAGAAAATAACAAAAATACAATGTAAAGGAGCTCTTTCATTAAAACTAACAGATGGGGATGGCATAAAACTAATATATGAATAACATATAAAGTTACATTACTGGTTTTATAATGTTTCAGTGCTGTAAAATAAAAATTACAATAAAATAAAACTTTCACCATAATTCCTGTTAGCAGGCAAACCCCTTTTCCACAGTAGGTGTGAGGGACCATGTCTCCATAGCCAATGGACAGGAAGGTGATGGAGATCAGCCACATTGCTCCGAGGAAGGTGCTGGTCACTTCCTGTGCATCGTGATACCTGTCAAGACATGACGCCTGACTGTAAAGTGGTTAGAGATAAAGCTACAAACATGTTTTAGAGAAAACTTCCACTGATTTTTTTTTCTGTTTAAAACACTATCATATAAAAAAAAATAATGGGATTTTGGGATACCTCTCACATATGCGGACAGTCCACGCTGCAATGATCCAACAGGACACGCTGAACACGAGCAGGACAGTGCCAGGGCAGATGGTCATCAGAGTCTTCATGACAAAACGAGTGTCGAAGCTGATCTTGTTGAGGGCCCCGATGCTGCGAGAGGAGGCATCTGTGAACAGCTTGCTGTGGAGCAGCATGACCCGACCAATCAGGTACAGGCGCAGGAACATGGGCACGGAAAGGATGATGTCCATGTCCGCATCGGCCATGGATGCTGTGTAGCTGAAGGCCAGTTGAGCAGACCAGTTGAACATGTACTGGCCTGGGATAGGATGGATGGCGCAGATGAGAAGCTCTAATGCGATAAAAAGGATTCTCTGAAAGGTCATGGCTATCCTCCAGTCATCTGCACCATTGTCCACCATGAAGAGCTGAAGAATTCAGGTATTTACAAATTATTCAGAAAACAGATTATAACGCATTTTTTTCTTTCAAATTATTTAATGAAGCTTGTTAATTAAATCACCTTTAAAAGTTTTAAGGCAAACTGTGAGATGATAAATTGGAAAAAAAAAATCTGTTTTAAAAAATAGGCAAATGATTAACAATTTAATTTGAGTTGTAGAGCCTGGCTTTTTGCACCACTCATACAGTAAGCACAGAAGGGTGCATCATTATTAGCCTATTTTTTGACCATTAGTCAAAATATAATTTTATTTAAAACATTTTTAATGATTTCAGTGGTTGCTGTTGTCAAAAAATAACAACAATCATGCAGCCAAAGTAAAAGTTCAGTCTGAGCCAAAAACTTCCTGAATTCAGTTCAAATGTTAATTTCTTCAAGACAAGAAGCTCCTTGAAGATATGTGGCAATAACATGATTGATTTGCTACCAAAAAGAATGGAGTTTAGAAAATAAATTCAATTAAATTAGTACAGATACTTTGTGTTTTAATTTGATCTTAACTCATTTTACTGTCCAGACTCATCTTTTACTTTGTAAAATTACTAAGAAAAACACTACTGATATACAGTATATTGAAGTTTTAATACCTGGATTTCCCTTGCGTGGTACATCAAAATGAGTCCAAGAAGAATGACGGTGGATATACTGATCAGGCCCTTTATTACATATGAATAAATAGACTCCTAAATACAGAGAAGACAAAATAAGAACATATTCAGTTTGCTGTATATCTTCAGAAAACAGCAGCGTGTTTGTGGAACTGTCTTTTATCCAGATTTTAGTAAAGATTACAACTTCACAAACATGCAATTTTTTTAATCAATTAATATAACATTTAAATTATTAAATAATTTACATTTTAATCATAATTTTTAAAGGCCCTTTTCCATTTCAATTAATGTTTTTATTTTATTATTATTATTATTATTATTAGGCCCTTTTCCATTTCAATTAATGTTTTTATTTTATTATTATTATTATTATTATTATTATTATTATGTAATTAGTCTTAAGATTATAAAAGGTACTTTTTCTCACAAGTCTTCTGGAAAATATATTTGTGTAAGGATTAGTTTAGTAAGAAAGTGTCCACAAAACATTTGTGCTTTTTTTTTATTATTATTCATTTTTAAGACAACTATTCCTAATAAAATATTTCTTCTCTTTTTGTTTTCAGTATGATGGACCATAGACAAACATCTGAACAAGTCCAAGATGATCAGGCTAAAATTAAATTAAATGTGTCTAAAAGTAAAGTTTATATATGTTTAAATCTTGTCATTGATGTTCAGAGTCAGAGTTTCTTTCTTTGTCATTCGCACCACATGTGGTACATGTGGTGGAACGAGATTGTGTACACAGGGTCCCATTTACGTCCAACAATAAAATGTAAAAAGGCAAACAGTAATAAGAACTAAGATATGAACTAAGAAAAACGTTAACTAAAAATGCGTTAAGCGCTAGTAGCATAAAAACAATACAATAATGCATTTGGCCAAGATCAGTAAGAATAACAAAACTGATTAATGTGGGGATGCTTGAGATCTCAGGCACTGAGGTGCTTCTTCCTCCTGATCTAATGTACAGAGCTACAACAATCTAAACAATTTAAGATCCTTCATACACCTGAACAGGTTCTTTGACTAAAGTATTCCCTCTCTCTGTGCTGCTGATTCCAATGTCAAACTGTACAAAATTTAATAATATAATAATTTAATACTTCACAGGCTAGTAGGAATGAGTTTACAGGTCAGATATAATATAACCCACCACCAGGTATTTTGCATATATGCTCAAATTTCTACAAATCTGGACATGTTTGTTACCTTGCTGTAAAAGGTCCTTGACAGCTCAGTCTCAATGACCATGGCAATAATGCCAAACATCCCGCAGACCAACGCGTAGTCGCTCAGCTGTTTGCGCTTCCCAAACAGATCCCTCCTCTGACACAGCCGATAGCTTATGTCCTTCGTCTTCTTGTGCGGTTTGCTGGATTCTGCTCTGATCAGATTCTCACTGTTGGCCTTACCAGAGTCTTCTCTGAGGACTTTGGAGAAGGCGTCCTCGAGGATGGCACTATGGAGAAGCTGAAGAGGCTGCTGACTTGACTGAAAATCTGTAAAACTAGAACTAAAAGTACCCTGGCTGCTGAGCGGTCGCACTGCATCCCCGTTGAAAATATTGCCCGAGTCCAATGTATCTGAAAGTGGAGGAGAGAGTTTCGAGGGAGACACTTTTGATCCACTGCAGTGTTGGGCGTTTGTCTGCAAACAGAGATCAGCATGTGAACAAAGGCCATGTGAGGAACAAATTGTGCTTATTCTTTAGGAAATGATGGATCCAGAAAAGTATTTAATTATATTTTATATGGATTGCAACAGAAATGCATGTAAAAGTAGTTCACAAACTGCCTTGACTATTCTTTTAAACACCTAAACAAAGATAAACATAAATAAATAAAATAAATAAATAAATTTGGTGAGGGATCATCTGATTGGCCAAAAATATGTTGTCAAATTTTGGGGAGAATCTAGTTCTTAAAAAAATTGCAATTTTTTTTCAAACTTGAACCCTACTTAAAGTGGGATTCAGTCAAAGCCAGTGCATCAATTTTTTATATTTAATGAGTTCTAAACTGATCATCTGACTACACATTTAAAATATTAGAAGACATTTTCTAGTATACTGTATTTGTAACATATGGATAAAATATATATATAAATCTGAAGTTTAAGGAAGTTGACCATAAAATATACCTGAACATGTGGCTCCTCCACTGACTCCTGGTTCTCAAGTAAGCTACACTGGCTAGTGGAGAAAGATTTTAAACTTCTCTGACTGGTCGGCGTATATGATCTCTGTGTGTTGGTCGGACGACTGTAAGGGAGATGACGGCACTTGAGTCCAAAAGACAGATCTTCAGATGACTTGCATGATGGGTCACCAGGTTTTGAGCAATGGGACTCCCTCTTTTGGCGTTGCTGAACCAACAGCGGTTCCTTAACAAGAAGCTCTTTCCAGTTGACGTCTGCACTGACGGCTATCTGGGGCTCTTTTTTTATTTTCTTATTCATCTTGGCGCCCTCGATGGATTGCAGAGGGATATTAAACAAATTTGGACACGCCACTTGGCTGCAGCCTTTGAGTTTAAAATGACTACAAGGCGGTTCTCTCTGAGCTTCTTGATCAGTGCATTGAGGAACAACAATATTCCTTGGAACGTTTGCTATGATTTTCTGCAGATCTTTGTGATTTGTTTGCTGTGAGAAGCAACCAGTTGAACTGCGGGTGCTATGAGAGAAAGTTCGGGTGTGAGGTGATGAAATGTTTCTCTTATTTCTAGCTCTGAAGTGGCTTTCTCGAACTGATTCCTGATTTGACTGTGGTAGAACAAAAGTTTCAGAATGCTGAAGAGCATCAGGACAGGGGCAGACACATCTGCTGTTGTGGTTTGGGCGCCCCACACTCTTCGCTGTTCTTCCCACTGAAGGAGGATTATCGTCTGTGCTGCTAACCTGGTCACAAAGCAGCAACCAGTCCTGGTCGCTCAGCTGCGACAGGGCAAAGTTTGGGGTTTTTAGTGGCGACTTCTGAGCCGAACTTTTCAGAGGGCTGATTCCGTTCGATTTGTCACAGAGAGATGATGAAGCACAGCATTGACTCTTCTCCTGCAGGGATGACGAGGTGTCGGCCGACGTTTCAGAGTACGGACCGTGCTTCTTGTCAGAGCCTGTTGACGCAAAATGTTCATGGTCTCCATCTTGGAAGACTTCCCCTGTTGAGTCGAGGCGTCTCGTTGCATTGGTGGGTTTCACCAGAATTAACCTCATGGCTTTACTGCAAGAATCACATTAACATTTTACATAAGGAAACATAAAATCTGAAAATATACAAGTTTATACTATGGAATAATGGGTACAGTGAGCCACCTTCTTTAATAAGCACATTGTCAAACTGAATATGTATTAAAGGACGTGAACTGTTGAATAATCCTCAAGCAAATAACACAAAAACAAATATGCTGACTTTTTTATTTTACTAAAAATCATCTGCTTCACATGTCAAGCAACTAAAGTTATATATGTGTACCATGTCTTTGGACTATAAGGTGCACTTAAAATCCTTTAATTTTCTCAAAATGAGAGTGAGCTTTATAATCAGGTGCACCTTATGTATTAATTCTGGTTGTGCTTACTGACATTGAACTGATTTTATGTGGTTATTGTGAATGAGTTGAATAAAGTTTGACTAATCTGTTTTGTTTTGCTTAAAGCACCTTATAATCCAGTTTGCCTTAAAGTCCGAAAAATACAAAGTATGGTAAGTTTCCATTTCTACTTAATAAATCCTATTTTAAAATATCAATTGCAATGCATAAATTCTGACTTATTTATATGCACCAAATTACTTTTGATTCTCTTAGCTAATACCAATTTTGAGTTATAAAATAAATTCAGCAAGTAAAAAGTGTCATATTAGCCTCTGAGCTGCAATAAGAAGGTTAAAGGTACATTTAAAGTACAAAATCTGTAGTGAATTATAAAGCAAGTTACTTTCATTAACAGAAAAACTTTAATATGTCCACAGCCACCAAGAATATTGAGGTAAGGTATTTTGAAACTCTGATTTCTAAATTACTGCAACAGTAATAATATCCAAGTACAGTACTGAGCTAACTGATCCTTTTTGTGTTTGCAAATAGGATAATTATTTAAGGCAATAATTTATTAATTACAGATTGCGTTTTTAGTAGGCTGAGAATAGAAAACATTCTGTCAAAAGTAGATTAGCCCCCTATTGTTTGTTCACTGAGCCTGACGTTGAGGGAGGCAGAAAAAAATAGAGCTGAGCTTCTTCAAATTTCTAAAACAAAGATATATATGTTTGCATTGTAAATCTGAAGGATGTGATAATACTATAAGTTGTATATTAGAGTCAGCAAACATTTAAGAAATTTCAAAACATCTTTCAGTTTCATATTGTTTGTGTCATTGTACAGATTTTACATAAAGTAGTGTAAAAAACGGAGATCTTTTGAAAAATACTGGGTTTTAAACTGCATTAAAAAAATAATGTGATGAGAAATCATGGTGGCATAACCCTGCAAACAGCAATCATCAAGAAAACAATGAATAAAATTATCTGAAGATTAGACAACAGTAAAATAATGCACAACTTGACTATTATTTGGCCATTTTAACCTAGAAATTGATTTAGCCTTACATTTTAGTTTTGTATTAAAATAAAAGAACATGTGAACAAATTACCACCATTTCAAGTCATTCTTACCTTCTTTGTAAACTTGACGAAGCAGGTTATGAACGAAAAGCGCACCTCATTGGCAGAACTGATGTCTCAAGGAGACGAAGAGCAGCCTGAGTGGGTGTTGGACAGCAGTTTTCCTCCTCCCAGTTTGAACACTTGATAAAGGAGCTTTTAGAGATGCTTTCCTTTGAAAGTAATGATTAGAATTCAACATGAAAAAAGGAACGGGCCACAGCAGCTGCCTGGTGAAGGGTTGCCATGTAAATGGAATAAAGTGGGAGGGAGCAGGTTGGAAGACAAAAATCTGAAACATCAGACCACACCGTTAATGCAGAACATCACACGTAACAGCTTAAAAGCAGAGCTAATAACTGGGAGGAGAAGGGAAAATGAGCGGAATTAGCTCTTGTTGCTAAATGGAAAATAAAAGGTCAATTGAAGTTGTCATTGAAGCTGCTGGTTCAAAGGCCTTTGCAATGTCTCTTATCTTTTCCTCCACAGGAGCCTCCAGGACAAAAGTGTCCTTTTTTAAAACCGGATCCTGAATGAATCGAGCCAGTGAGGGCTCATCACCTGTGGCGTAGAAGATCTAACAAACGCAACAGTAATTCTGCAGCACATAAAAAAGATGCATTTAAAAACATCGGCTGAGAACCTTTATACATTTTTAGTTTGATATTTGATGTGAAGACCGAGCAATTTGACACAAAACCACTTCCAGAAACATGAATGCCTCTTTTTTTAATTCTGCAGCTACAAGTATTCGATAAAAATGTAAGTTTAAAGTTACATATTCCTAGCATTTAAAGCCAATAAACTGGTACACACCGTGGCTGAGATAAACAGGTTATATTGACCAAACTAATCGGAGCTGTTGATTTTAGAATACTTTATGTGTACTTTTGAATGGCTTTCAGGCTCTTTTGAATGTTGCATCAGGGGAGTCTGTAAAGCCTGCTGCCTCAGCAGCTCAGTATGTTGCAGCACGGAAAAACATCTTTGTTAAAAGCTGCAGCGCTGCAAACTGTTGTTTGCTCACGTCAGTGAAGACAATGCTCATTTAAAGCCAACCATTTTATGCATTAGTTAACCCAAAACATCATTTAAAGCCAACCATTAATATGCATTAGTTAACCCAAAACATAAAAAGTGCTGCTTAAAATGTGGCTAATAATCTAAAAAAATAATTCTGTTGTTAAATGGAATTATGGGGGGGGGGGGGGGGTTCTCTTATTACAATTTTTTTCCCCACACAAAATCACTTTGCATGACTAACTTTAAAGTCAGCTTTCATTTGTTAAAAACAAACAACAGAGCAGAGATGTGGCAAAGTTTAAATGATGTCCAACTACTCGTTTTCAGAAGCTGCAATCACTTTTCGGTTCTGTGAAAACCAGTGTTGTCTAAATTAAAAATCAACATGTGGCAGAGCAGACAAGACAAATATCAGCAACTATCACTAAAGCTTAAATAGATCTAACTCTACACTACTAATAATAATTTAAAAAAGTTATTTCTCCTCTTAGAGAAAGTGATTACTTCAGTCATTTAGCAAAACATCATGTTAATTTCTCCAATCACACAATTCCTTGAAGGAGAAAGAAAAAATACTCTGCCTTCAGTAAATCTAAACTACCGTATATTAAAAAAAGTCATAAACAGTTACACTAGTTCAGCAGTGAAGTGGCAAAAAAATTAGGCAGTGAAGTGGCAAACAATTTAGGCGTTTTTGCCCTTGATTAAAAAAAAAAAACACTTTGAAAGAAATAAAATAAACTGATGTTTTGCATTTGAAATACGATGAAGATAGTGTGTGTTAGAAATTGCACCAGTTGATGTATATCCAATCAACCTGGCAAATTTGAAAAGCAAAAAGGTAGCATCAATAGCAATTTAAGCAAAACATAAAAACGCTGTTTTGGAATAAATGTTAAAGAGACCATTAAGACAGAAAATTATGTTGCAATAACTTTTACGGCTAAACTTGGAATGACGTTAATTCTGCAACCTGGACACAAAACTACAAGCAACTTATCCTTTGAATGGATTGCTTTCCTCTTCATCCTCATCTTCATTAAAAGCAAAACAAACCTTTACAACAGCTGCTGCTGTGTCTGACCAGGTTTAAGTCATATTCCTCTAAACAGCTGTACAGATAAAAGCAACACAATATGATGATTTAGAGGTTAACTTTAATAAGTTACTCTCAAAACATCTGGCGTCTCATTTTTCCAGAAGAGCTGGGGGGAAAAAAAAAAATACAGATGTGATTTAATTAACTGGATAGTGACATGTCTCGTTAGAGTCTATGAGCAGGAACTTGATTATGAATTGTTAAATTGATAAATTTGATTTTTTGACAGTAAATGGAAGAAAGAGTCGATTTTTCTGGCACAGGTACCGGTATGTATGTATGAATGCTTAGAGGCGAAACTCATCAGCAGAACACATTTTTGACTGAAAGTATTACTTTTTCCAATAAAAGTCTCTAGAATGTGCCCCTGTAGTTTCCAAGATGAATCATGGCAATAAGAGCAATTTCACTTTGAGTTGTAGGAAGAAAATCGCTGATTCAGGGGGTTTTCTGGAGCTTTATTCCACTCCTTCTTCAGTTGTTGCTTCAGCTGTGACAGCCTCATGTTGGGGTTCTCCTGTTTTAGACGGGGCATGTTGGTTTCCTCATAGGCAGCAAACGCTGCTTTCATCCGACGCTCTGGGTGGCGGTCCTCCTCCTCTGGCCCCGTGCTGGGAGACAAAGTCACAGTGAGTAATAATGAATAACTAAGATCTGCTGTAAGTAAAAGAACTTGCATGTCAAGTATGACTGATACCTGAGCACAGCAATGGCATCCTCTATTGTTCTGGCTTCCACGGCTCCTTCATCAGCTATGACTCTATTAATGTTCTCCTCCAATGGAATCTCCAAGTGGCTTTTCTCTGTAGGAAGTGGTGGTGTCATAGTTGGGGAGAAAAGCTCTGGTCTCCATTAACGTATATGATGAAGCATAGGATGTATATTCTAACAATCTTACTTATGCCAGCATCTCTGATTTGAACTTTTACCTTTCTCTTGGATCTGCTGTTCCTGTTGCTGCTCATTCTGGATCATCTGCTCAATTTGGGCACGAGTTACTTTTCCACCAGGTCCGGACTCCTTCTGAAGTTTGCCTTTTATCTGGGCACTTTCCTCATCCAGAAGTCGCTGGTTTTCCTTTTTCCGCTCAAGGAGTTCCAGCCTCTTCTTTTCTTTGCCATCCTGCAGTGACCAAATTAGTTTCAGAGATAAAAGTTGCTTATGCTTTGTGCTTAGAAAACTGTATGAGAACTTCAGTTTCAGCGGTGGTCCTCTAACATCATTACAGCATTAATAAATGATCATCATTAAAGATACGTTTATTAAACTTATAGCATTTTATATCCAACATTACAAAGTTACAAGGTCAATCTATTTTTATATCTCTTTTTAGTCCCCATCAGATGGTTTAGAAAAATATACAGACAAGTTCTCAGAAGTAGTTACTTTACAACATATACAAAAGGTCAAGTTAGAAATAACAAAAAAAAAAAAAATGATAGTATAGTGTTGCGAGTAGTTTTGAAACCCACTCAAAAATAAAGTAAAAACAGATCTCACCTTTCTCTGCTCTTTTTTAAGTACGTGTTTGTCAGTTTCTTGCCAAAGCTTATCCTCTTCTTCCTTCTTCTTGCGGGCATCTGCCACAGCCATGGCCTCAGCCTTCCGGGCTCTGGCAGTGGCTGCCTTTGAGTTTTCACCCTGAAACTTCTTTGGCATCCTAACAGCTGCTTTTTAGCTGAGGGGGTGAAACAATAACATAGAAAACAGACGAATTTGACTCACATGAAAATATTTCAAACACAGGTTCATAATTCTAAAATATAATCCAGCATTCATCAAATGTTACACGTTATTATGACCTTTCTTTAAAAAAAAAAAGGTGCGATAAAGTGCAGCAAACAACAATTATTTTATATATAGCAGTAATACAGATGTTGTACATCTTGTTCTAAAAACTGAAATTGTTTACCGAACAAACAAATTAGCAGAGAATTTTCAATGATGCAAAAGTCATAAATGAAATGTCTAATATTCTAAAAGTATTCTGCACTGCGTTTGAGGTTAGGAGTAGCATTTAGCATTAGCTAACTGGTGTTAATTTAAGCTGTAAACCTTATTATTCGCTCACTGAGCAGCTAACGGCTTACTATGTTATTTGACTAACATTTAACTTAACGTCACAACACCGAAAATTGAAAATTAAAATTGTTTTTTATACCAGTGTGAGAGGAAAAACCAAATCGTAGGCAAGCTGCAGTTTACTATTTTGAAAGGGTACCCACCACCCACCTCCTCCTCTATACCAACGGCGCGAAGTGATCACGTCATTAACTGGCGTCATTGCGTTGCAAGTACAGTACATAGACATCATATATAAGAGTAGACACCTCATGGACCGCTCTCGCCTATTGGAGCTGACGAGATTTTCGGCGGCCATCTTGGAGCAGTCCACCGCTCCACTCAGCGTCATAGATTTGACAGGCACAATAAAGTATCAGCGCATTTAATCCATCATAACACGCTGAATAGTAATCCCATTGTCACATATTTAAATTTTAGGCATACAGCTATTAAAACTGCATGTATAGGAATGTATAGTTTAGCATATTTAAATAATTTTGGTGGGATACAATATTTGAATGTATGACATGTTTTGCAAGATACAACCAAAGATGCAATTTATTCACACACATTATTTATATATATATTCTGATAATAATATATACATTAAGATAAGCATATATCTATATCTATATATATAATATACAGTATATATATAATATATATATATATGTGTGTGTGTGTATATATATATATATATATATATATATATATATATATATATATGTGTGTGTGTATATATATATATATATATATATATATATGCGTATATTCTGTTGTTGTTAGTTCATTCTTGGCTTCAACAAACATATATGTTGTCCTTACTTATAGTATTTTGTTTGTGTTTTATGAAATTTTCTGTATGACTTTCTAAGTAAAAAAAATGCTCTCTCTTAAAAAATGCTTCTGAAGCAATGGTATGAAGACAGCACACTGGTTTTGATCCTAACTTCTAGTTGTCTCAATTGTCCACAGAAAGGACACCATGTCCCAGCCCAGCTCCCGCCACTCGAACAAGCCCATCCCTGATGGTCTACGTAAAATATCCCTGCATCATCAGCTTGCTGATAATGTGGCTCTTCTTCTTATTGATCATCTCAAGAGTGAGTTCACTTCGTTCCACTTTATGTTACATATCTCAGTGCGAGCAAGCTGATCTTTGCAGATTAATTCAAAAAAGTTCAAGACAAAAAACAATTGGACTTTATATGTACACATGCAGATTGCCCTATCAATCCTCACAATAGGGGTTCAGTCTTTTCAGATAATATTACTCTGACATGTAGCTGTAACTGAAGCTATTTAGTTGCTGTAAACATGGCAAACACCCCCCACCCCACACACACACACACTAAAATATTGTTAACATCTAAAACTACTGAGTGTTCTCTTTACATTTAAAAGAGTAGTGGCATCTGCAAATGTTGATAGCTTTGTTCTTGTTGTTGTTGTCTCCTTTGGTTAGTGAGTAAATTTAACAAACATTTTCTAACTGGTTGACTGACATTAACCAACAGCAGTGGTGCTGCCTTTAACAAACACTGACATTTACTTTCCAGTGACGTGCCCATCATCAAATAATGTCACCAGTGAATGTCCTTTAAAATGTTTCTCAAAAGGACTCTGTTTTACAGTGGTTTGCACAAGTATTCACCAGCTTGGTATTTTTTTATTTTGCTGCTTTACAACTTGGAATTTTAACTGATTTTCAATTTGTTTATACTGTGTTCCTTCAGTGATGACCAGGTAGAGTGGGTGATGATAAACCCATAGATCGAGACCTTGTCTTCATTAATGTAGTCCGTCATAGTGTTAAGATGAGGAGCTGGGTGCAGGCCTCGGGTCACAGCTGCTGGCTGCTGCCAGCCGTGGGAGACTTCCTCTCAGGACCCAATACCCGTCTCCAGCTCCATGTCCTTTTCCCCCAGTTTGGATCTCCCTCAGAAGTGGCAGCTGTCACTAAATAAATAACTAAAACATGAATTAAGTTTTATCAATTGTATTAAAATAAAGGCAGGAAAAGTTCACAGTTTATAGCGCTGGCCCCTCTGATATGATCAGCATCCGGAAGAGAGCACCGGGTGTTCCCTGTCATTACTGATTTACAGGGCCTAGCTAGACCTCGCCCTTCGCAGAAAGGGAGCTCTTCCTGTCACATGTATGAGGGGGCGTGACTAAGTGAAATCTCAACGGATCTTATGTGGAATGATATATGAGGGAAATATGAGAGTGCTTTAAAGCTTTCTATGTGATGTGGCAAGCAACATAAACTCTATTCCTTGATGGATGTTGAATCCATGGGGGACTCTTGTTAGAGCTGCTGGCCCAGTTTAACCCAGTCAGAACCGGGTCATAATTTCATTGTAATCCCATCTCTAAGCAGATCAAAAACCTCATGACCAGTCTACATAAATATCTAACAGTAGTGAACAAGAAGCTGAGCCAAAAGACAATGCTCTGGATTTATGTGTTCATCTGGAAAAAGAGAGCTTGTATACAAGTAGTTGAAGAGCACTTCCTCCATAGGGTGGCTCAGCCTTAGAGATACAGTGAGGCGCTCTGTTATCCAGGAGGAACTCAGAGTAGAGTCGCTGCTCCTCCACACCAAAAGAAGTCAGCTGAGGTGGTTTGGACATCTGATTAGGATACCGCTCAGTCAGAAATGGCCAGACAAAAACATTAATAAAAAATTAGGTGGACCATTTGGAATGTGTCAAAAGGCAAACTGGAGTCTTCCCACAGGTGGAAGATAGTGTTTTGGTCATATGAGACCAAAACTGAAGACATGCCATAAGTATCACAAGCCTAACACTTCATATTGTGGAGAACACCAACCTCATGGACAATGGTGGGGGTGGTGTTGAGCAATGATGGTGACAGCATCATGCTGTGGGGAGGCTTTTCATTGGCAGATATTGGGAAAGATGGGTTCTCAAACAACTAAAGAGAAACAATACCTTGGATGGTGAATTCTTTTCTACTCACTATACTATTCTTTTGTACAGATATTTTAGCTGCTCTAACTTTGGCAGCACGACGGCTTGGTGGCTAGCACTGTTGCCTCACAGCAACAAGGTCCTGGGTTCAATCCCCAGTTGGATCTGGGGTCTTTCTGTGTGGAGTTTGCATGTTCTTCTCGTGCTTGCATGGGTTTTCTCTGGGTACTCCGGTTTCCTCC
>JARVGQ010000981.1:13361929-13379118 GCA_031762355.1 Hypsolebias martinsi | reverse complement strand
CGGGGCCTCTAAATCGGCCGGCCGATTTATCGGTGCACCCCTAGTCTGAGGAGCTGCAAGCAAACTCAGTCTTATAAGCATCATCTTCTCACAGTGGATCAACTTGTTGTTGGGATGGGTGGGGAGTTGTCCTGTCATAATAAATTAATAACTTTAGGAAAATTAGTACCACTTTGATTGTACAGTGGATAAGTGTCTGCTTCCTTTCGTCTGTGCTGAGGACACCATTAATCCTGGCCTAAACTCAATTAGGAGGAAGAAAAAAAAAATGCCTCAAACTTGCTGGAAACATCTACCAAGCTTCACTGTAATCTGCTGATGCTTATTGTTTTACCAAGTGACGTTTGTTACAGCCAATTTTTTTTTTTTTTTTTTTTTTTACTTTACTAGTCCTACAACCAGTTTGAGTTGATGTCACATTTATCACTATTCTGGTTTCAGACAGAAGATACCTTTCATTTGTAATACTTTTTTAAGTTTCTTTGACCAACCACAGCATCTATTCTTATAAATATACCTGACTTTACAAGTATATTTATAAGAATTGATGTTGTTTTAAAGGCAAAGGGTGGTATCACCCAATATTGTTGTATTTAGATTCTACTTTGCATGACTTTGTAGTTGCACAAACTACAAATTATTTGATAAGTCTGTAGGAGAGAGTAAAATTTTTGGGACTCACACTTATGATAAAATGTGTAGACAACACAATTTGTTCCATACGTGTAGGTTCTGTTCACCAATCTGCTACTGTAGTAACTGTGTTGCATGGTCTCAAAACAACAGATGGCTTTCTCTGAAAAACCCTAGGGTGCATCAGCATGTGTAGGCATAATTGATTACTTTATCATTATTGTTTTTTATCTGGTAAGAATGTATTTTGAAGCATATAGAAAGTAATTGTTTCACAGTTCCTAGGCCAGGTAAGGCTGCTGTTAGTTTTCAAGGCATTAATTATCACTTTTGACAAATTCAGAATATTACTCAACGCAGAATTCTGTGTTCCGATTTGCTTTCAGTTTGTCGGCTTAAACAAATGGAAGTGACAAAGGATTAGTAAAAGGTGAAGTCCTAAAGTTCTGAGATAGAAATGGGACAAAAGTCGGCACAGCAGCACAGACTCATGGGAGAAGAGATTAAAAATGGAGATAGCCAAGAGCACCACCTTCCCAGTAGAACCAAAAAATCTCTAATGGGCTTTAGCAAAGTCAAAGTGTCTCACCAGGTGCTTTTTAAAGCTCAGTGATCCTACAAGTGCAAAAACTGATAGTGATGAAACTTCACCAACAGCCAACTGGTATGTAATTACAAATACATTTAAAAATGGGGGAAAAAGAAGCAATAACTTAACATACATCAAATAAATACAATTTAAACTTGAGCCGAGTTACTGACATGCATATGAACAAATCTGTTCAATAACGAAGCTGCTTAAATTAAAAAAAAAAGGGTAATTTAATGTATTTTCTTGTTGATTTATTAGGGAGCATAATCTTCAAAAAGGCCTTTGCAGAGCCAGAGTGCTCATGTATTTATAAAAAGGAGTTTAATTCAATATTTAATGGCAACAAAATGAGACAGCTGCAGCTTTGATAATTGATCATCACTGTGGGAATTTGTAGGTTTTGTAATTTTTTGCTGTAAAATGCTCATTTAATATGAAAAAGAAGCTGTTACAAGACACAAGCTTTGAATACATCAACCTAGTTTGTTTTTCCTATTAAAAAAAACTATAACATTTAATGTGTTTTATCTTTTCGTTACTAAGACAACAGCAGATTTCGGTTTGCTGGCTACTTTATCTAAAATTTAGTCTACTGTTTTTCTAGTGATTGTGAAATGGGACAGTGTTTTAGCTTTGACTCATTTACTCCTTACAAATCTGCAGATTAGTAGTTCTGTCCAAGGAGAACATGTAAAAATCTAATCAACTTATGTGTATCGTTTCCATCCTGGGGTTTACAAAAGTACTGCTTGTTCACTAACAGGTTTGATTTTATATATTAAATAAACGGCGTTTTATTTTTTAAAAATTGTGATTTTTAAGACCCACAAACTTACCTTTATCACAGAAAAAACCGAACGTGAGCATTTATGCTGTTACAGCCATCTTGAGTTCAAATCAAAATGGTGCCTATGCTTATTGCTGTCTCATAGTAAACTGTGTGTTTTAAGCTGTGTTTCATTTATCTGTGTAAAATAAAAACTAAACTTGAGTGACATGCAAGCTGGGGAGTTTGTATCTCCAAATGAGTTGACGATTGTTCAGCTATTAAAGGTGTCTCACACTTTGTACATCCAGTGTTCGTGTTTTATTTTGTCCAAAGTATTAAAAGCATCTGGTTTATATCACTCGATTTAGTTCTTGTCTGTCACTGTGTCTCATCTTCTGTTTGTGTCGGCCTCGTTCACAGGGGTTCTTGAAGAACGAGAGGGACAACGCCCTCCTGTCAGCCATCGAAGAGTCTCGCCGCAGGGTCAGTATCTGCCATGTCTGATTACTTCTCTATTTAAAAAGGGCGTTGTACTCTTGATTCCTGGTCTGCAGGAATCCAGCACTTGTACCTTCTTACATTGGTATATGGACAAATAGCAAGATCAAAATGGAGTAATTTGTCTTAATATTCAAATGATTTTCTGTGTTCTTGTTCTACTTTCCCAAATTCATAAATTTTAAACACTGTACTGTTTATTAAGATTAGCACCTCAATATGATGAACTCCTAACAAGCAAATTTTAGGAATTTTGTGCTTGCTGTGATCTGAAAGTCCTTCTAGTGTGAACCTTTGGGGAATGATTTTGAAATGGCTTCCCTGATGTGCAGAGCTAATAGGCCCTGGGTATAATTAGCTGCCAATCCCATTATCTTTCTGCTCCCCGAGAGAGGGAGGAGGATGTGCGTGCAAGGGTGGAAACAGTACGCACTCAGGATTTTAAAAGAGAATGCAAATGTTGCATGATTTTGCCAATTTATTTATTTATTTTTCTGGTCGCCTAAGATTTTACTCCCAAGAAAATGTCAGTTGAATTGCATTGTATGAGACTTTGGAATAAGGTTGCAGGCACTTCTGTCTTTTTTGTTTTTTACTTAATCCATCTGTGCTGTGGTTATCAGCATGTAGAAATATCTGTAATATCTTAATTCACTTACCTGTATTTATCTTGTGAGTTTGTGTTTTAAGTTGAAATTTTTATTTGAAACTCCGAATAGACTAAAACTTAGATATCCTGAAACCAAGTTAACGCAGTAAATGGTGTCTGTAGTCTAGATTTGGCTCCCTGAGCTGGAGATTCAATTATCTCATGCTCCAATTATCTCACTTTTGAGTCTCTATGGACAGTTAAAATAGACTGAACCAGGTCTTG
Source organism: Hypsolebias martinsi (assembly GCA_031762355.1). NCBI lineage: Eukaryota > Metazoa > Chordata > Actinopteri > Cyprinodontiformes > Rivulidae > Hypsolebias > Hypsolebias martinsi. The sequence continues at coordinate 13,375,752 of JARVGQ010000981.1, read as the reverse complement.
ATGGGGTTCTACAATCTTGATGTGGGTCTGCTGCTAAATTTGATTTGTGTCTTAAATATACATGTACCGGTAGGTACTTCTGCTTTAGCATGGACATTGTGTGTATGTAGCTTTAATAATAGATTATTAGAGCTGGTGTACAGTATATTCATTAAACAAAAATCAATATTATGTGTGAACTCCAGGATCTTGTTCAACAAGAACTAAGAACTGTTGAAGTCAGGCTGAACCACTGACCCCCTCTGAGTTGCAGCATTTCACTGCAGATGTCCGAACCTTTCTGCAGTGATAAATGTGTATAAATGGTTGCCCTTTCCCCCACTATTACACACTCAGACGTTCCTGCTGGCTGAAGAGTATCATCGTGAATCCATGCTGGTTCAGTGGGAGCAGGTGAAGCAGAGAGTTCTTCACACTCTGCTTGGAGCCGGAGAAGATGCTCTGGACTTTAGCCAAGATGTGGAGGTATGAGAAAGATATCACAAGGTGACAACGGAAGAAAAATAAAAATTATCTTTTGGGTTGATCAAAATTATATATTACTGTACTACTTGAATAGGAAAGATTTTGACTTTTATCTGCATGTTTCTTACTTAGGTATAATATATTGAATGTTATTGTTTGTCTTATACAGTACATTATAAATTTGGATTACAGTATTAAGGTTACTTAAATCCACAAGCATCTTTTTGTTTTAATGAGTCTTTCGTAATTTTTTTATGCACAAAAAAGTCCAAGTTTTTATTATCATTTTCCAGGGAAAGGTTGCAATAATGTTTTGTTACATCCGTCTGTGTTAATTTGTTGGTACCATTAGCAAAATATCTCATGAACCATTGAATACTGAAACTGAATGTAATTGGGGTCGTTTTAATTCAAGGTGACCTCTACAGCTAAGCAACCGTAACAAAAAAACAAAAAAAAAAATGGTTATAACCTAGTCAGTTTTACAGACATAGTTAAAATTAGGTGTTGTGGTAGCTGATCCCCAACTTATTATCTGAGTGCAACATATTGCAAATATATCTTTGCTTAAAAATTTGGCAAGAACTTTTGGAAGTCATCCTGATTGTCTGTTTTATTAAACTTTATTTAACCAGGCAAATCCCATTGAGATCACAGATCTCTTTTGCAAGGGAGGCCTGGGCCTGAAGGCAGACTAACATGCATGTTTTTGGTCAGTGGGAGGAAACCGGAGTACCCGGAAAAAACCCAGAACTCCACTCAGAAAGACCCCAGGTCCAACCGGTGATTGAACCCACGACTTTATTGCTGTGAGGCAGCAGTGCTAACCACTGAGCCATTGTGCTGCCAGATGGCAAAATATTTTTAAACCACCAGACAGACTTTAATGACACTCAGAGTGTCATTGCATGAGATTGTGCATAACTTTATTTTCAAGGTTTATTCAGTGGCTAAAGCTCTGGTGTGAAAAGTGTCAGACTTTAGTTGGTAATATAACGTCATTTCGGTCCGTGGTAGCTTGGTGGTTCGTGCTGTGGTCTTGTGATCCTGAGGTTGCAGGTTTGAGCCCAGATTGTGTAATTTTTACGCTGATGATACACAGTTATATTTGTCCATGAAACCCAATGAATCCAATCAGTTACTTGGAATACAAACATGTTTTAAAGATATAACATCCTGAATGACCCTAATTTTCTACTTTTAAAGTCAGATAAGACAGGTTTTGGTGTTTGGACCTGAGCATCTTAGGAATGAATATTTCAATCTTTTGCCCTCCTTGGATGGCATTAATCTGGCCTCCAGCTCTAATGTTAAAAATCTTGGTGTTATTTTGGATCAGGACATGTCTTTTATTCCCCACATTAAAAACATTACTAGAACTGCCTTCTTCCACTTGCATAATATCACTAAAATTTGAAACATCTTATCTAAAAATGATGCAGGAAAAAACTGGTTCATGCATTTGTCACGTCTTGGACTGGACTATTGCAATGGTTTATCTGGGTGTCCAAATACTTCTTTAAAAAGTCTTCAGTTAATCCAAAATGCTGCTGCCAGAGTCTTAACTGGAGTTAGTACTTTGTAGGTGATCTCTCCAGTTTTACCTTCTCTCCATTGGCTCCCTGTCAAATTCAGAATTGAATTCAAAATCTTAACTTACAAAGCTCTCAACAACCTAGCTCCATCATATTGCTCCATATTTTCCTAACAGAGCACCTCACTCTCAGACTGCAGGCTTACTTGCAGTTCCTAGAGTTTCCAAATGCAGAATGGGAGGAAGGTCTTTCAGTTATCAGGCTCCTCTCTTGGGGAACCAACTTCCAGTTTCTGTCTGTAAGACTGACACATTGTCCAGTTTTAAAACTGGACTTAAGATTTTCCTTGTTGATAAATCCTATAATTAGGGTTGGCTTGTTATGCTGCTATAGGCTCAGACCACTAGAGGACAAATTTACCTCATTTCTTAAAATTAATTGTTAAAATTGAATAATTTTCATTTGATACTATTTCTATCTTAACATGTGATTCTTGACCTGCCATTGTGTAGCTGTTCCTCCTTCTTGTTCATCTCAAAGCCAGCCAGTCGAAGCAGATGGCCGCTTGTCCTGAGCCTGGTTCTGCTAAAGGTTTCTTCCTCAGGAAGGAGTTTTTCCTTTCCACTGTCGCCTTCATGCTTGCTCAAGATGAAAGTTCTGTGATGGAGTTAAACTCAAAGCAGTCTGCTCCTCAGATAAATAACGTTATTTTTTATATGTATGAATGTTTCTGTTCAGTGCTCTGAGATGAATTCTGTTGTGACTTGGCGCTATATAAATTAACTAAATTGAATTGAATAAGTTTGACACATTGATCCAGTTTAGACCATACCAGCCCAGTAATGAACAATGTGGATAGTGGTAATATTGTTTGAAATACAGTAATGATCTAAAACAGTAATTATTATTTTTGGATTTGACAGATAAACACATATATGACCCACCCGTGTCATCAAGGGATCAAAGGCAGAAACATCACCACTCTTTTATAAAGTTAGGAAACCAGAACAAACAACATCCATCACTACAGCAAATTCTTTTGGGGTTATAGAGATATCAAAGGTTTGTACTATAAACTCAGTAGTTAAGCAAATTCCCATTATCATAGCTGAGTTACTAGAATTATGTCGTTATCAAACCATGAGTTAAAAATTTGATTGATTTTTGTATTTGATGTGCTGATTGTTCCAAATGAAACGTTTATGTGGAGAAAAGTTGAGTTTATAAATTAACGACCACGTCGTTGGTTACTTTTTTCTTGTTGTTTTCAATAATCAGGTTAAAGTTTTCAGAACATCTGTCTATCTGATTTTTCATTACCGGTATTTTAATTTCAATGTAAGAGAGTTTGTTGATTGTATGTTGTAAATCATAGTATCATTGAAATCTTTAAGAGAAAAGAGCTCACATTTCTTCGGTCAAATAAGGTTGAGTCAGGTCCCCTCAGGACAGATTATTCTTTGTTGCAACATTTTGTCTTTTGTGCAAACGACTTCTTCAGTCTGCGGAGCTGCAACAAACTCAGTCTTATAAGCAGCACCTTCTCATAGTGCATAATTTTGCTGGTGACAGCCAAAATTTGTACTGTAGGCTCAAGGGTGCATCACTTCAGCTGCACCTCCTCTGTCCAGATGTGCACTCACCACTGTCCATTCAGTTTTTAATGATGCTATGGACAATTCTTAACCCAATTTTCATAATTTCAACAATCTCCTTGTGTTTTCTCTGCTTGAAGCATGCCAACATGACCCTTCTGAAACAGATTAACACATTTCCCGTGACACATGGTTGTATAACAACGAAGAAGCTACTCACTGCATCAGGGTTAAAGGTTACTAATGATATTTTCAACCTCAGACAGTGGACTTGTGTTGACACACACTGTTAGATCTCAGTTCTGCATTTGATTTGATTCATCACAAACATGATATTGGAATTACAGGAACAACTATAAAATGGTTTAAATCACTTTGTTCTGATTCCAGTTTGTTTATATTAAAACAAATCTTTATCTTAGACCAGAGTTATTCAAAAAGTTTCTCAAAGTTCAATGCTTGGACCAAAACTACTTCATGTGTGCTTCCTTGGATAAAGTTTCAGACAGCACAGGATAGATTTTCATTGTTATGCTGACAATACTCAATTATATTTATTTATCCATAAAACCTGATTCTTCCAAGCTGTTACTTATATTACCGTACATCTTGTTTTATAAACAATAAAACCTGGATAAATTCTATTTTTCTGCTTCTAAACTTAGACAAGACAGAGGTTGTGATTTTTGGACCTGAGCATCTTAGGAATAAACTTTGCAGCTTTTCACATCCTCTGGATGGCATTATTTGTTCTCCATTTCTAAGATAAAGAGGTTATTTTTGATCTGCTCTATGGTGTCTAATGGTTTTTGACTGCTGTAAGTTTAATTGCAAATAAGCAAAATTTGTCTCTGTTGTAACCAGACATTTTAGGGAATACCTCAGTTTATATGTACTGTATGGTTAAAAAAATGTCTATGTTCTGTTTTTGCAAAAGTGGGTATCTTATCTTCTTCACAACAAATAATTTAATCTACCAAAAGGCTCTTACCAGCAGAGCAGAATACTGTAAACATATTTTTTTTATGATCGCTGAGATTAGGGCTTGAATTTGAGACTGTTTAACATCATTCCTTTTTGACACCCTGTAACACTGCAATGTCTCTGTGATGGACCTGTGACCTGTGGTGGCCCTGCTCTCTCACAGAGTGACAGATGGAGATGGGTACCATCTCCTACCAGCTCCTCATATTAATTGGTATTGGAATCATGTCTAATTTTATTTTAGACTTTTTCAAATACTAATCCATCAATATTATTATTATTATTATATTATTACAATTTTATTCCACTTTCCTTGTTATTGCACCCATTGCACCATCCTACTATACTTTTCAGTTTCACACATGAAACTTGTCAATTATTACACTTTGACAAAATGTTAAAAGTTATGGTAAATTTAATCAGTATCTTTATATTCAAACATTAGTGAATGTTAGATGCATACTTTATTATAAATAATGAATACAGTATTGAACATTAATTAGTTCAATATAAAATAAATCCTATTTTCCACATAGTTCTCCGAGTAAAAATGTTTTGATTAAAAAAAGTATTTTCTTTATCTTTTATTTAGTACTGTATTTCATTCTTCTTCATTGGTTTTGGGTGATTGTTTTGTTTACGTGAACATCTTATTTTGAAAGCAGTGACAGGAAGTTGTGCGCAATAATTAAAGAGTTTTTCCGGTGTTATGCCGAAAAAAGAACCCCAGTAGTAGGAAGCTCGGGGCGCTTATCTTGGCAGCCTAGAACCACACAATTTATGTCATGCATATTTTTATATTGTTGTTTTCTCAAAAATACATAACTCTTTAACAATTTATTCTAATAATAAACAAACTACATTTAAATGCGTTTGTCAGACGGCGGGGAAACCTTTTTTGGTACAACACCTAAGCAGCTCGCGCCCTCCTCCGGTACAACCAGACTCTACCGGGGTGACTCGTCACTCCGCGCTGGAAGATGGCCACGGTGGAGCGGACTCCGGTCAGGGAAGGGATCCGAATATTTGTCCTGTGCGTGTTTTGGTACACGGTGAGCTCAGGAGGCAACGTTGTCAACAAAATCATCCTCAATGGATTCCCGTACCCGGTCACAGTCTCGCTGTTCCACATCATGTCCGTCGTCATCTTCCTCCCGCCGCTGCTGCGGGCATGGGGAGTCCCCAAAACAGAACTGCCGAGCAGGTACTACCGGTGGTATATCCTGCCTTTAGCTTTTGGAAAATACTTCGCATCTGTGTCAGCCCACTTCAGCATATGGAAAGTGCCCGTTTCGTACGCGCACACAGGTGAGTGCTGGTGTTTTGTGAAGATTTTGGGTATAAGTGCGCGGCCACCTGGAGCCTATCAGCCGGGTAAACTTGATGATCGTTAGCATTGAAGCTAACGTTTCTAAAACGGGATGTCCTATAAAACAGATCGCCATTGATAAAGACAAATTATACACTGAACCTTTTTACTGTAAAATGATTTGCGTTGGGAGAACAACAGTGGGCTGTTAGCTTGCTAGCTCACTAAATTAAAGCTCTGCAACGTCGTCAGAGGAGAAAGGTCCGTCACCGAATCCGGTCGGTAAAGTGATGATAAGGCAGGCCGTTGTAATATATAATCAAACCAAAGGCCAAAAGTTGTATACAGTACGTACATGTACTGTACTCAGAGGCATTTTAGGGGCGTTAATGAAGATGGAATGAATATACATCTTCCAAAAATAAATAAATATTTAAAAATGTAGATATTTTTCTCATTCATACTAGGTTAAAATTTAAATTATACGTAAGGAATAAATGTTTGGTGCAATATTCCACAGCAAGTTGAGCCTTAACATGCTCTTTGTAACTATCCACAAGCATCTGACTAGGTGTTTAACCACTTTAGTTATCAGTTCATCTATACTAGTTGTTGGTTCCCTGGGACAAACTTGGCTTTTAGACAAGATTCCCAAAATTTTAATAGGGTTTAGGTTGGGGGTTTGGGTAAGCTATCCAGAAGCTTAATGTTAGCTTGCTTTATATATTCAGAGGCTAATTTTTGAGTTTGAGAACATTGTCTTGTTGGATTTGAGGTGAAGTTGGAACATTTAAATACTGTATAAACAACATCCTTTCTTGTCCACTTTTTGCAGTGCACCAGTACCACTGGGAACAAAATATCCTCACAGCACGATACAGCCACCACCATACTCAGCACTTAGTTTAGTGATTTTAGGTTTAAATTAACATTCCTAAATGTGCAAATTGTATTTCAATATCTATAACAGAGATTGCATGAGAAAACGTAGGTATCAGAATATCGTAAAATATTATCTTGCTTTGTTTGTGTCCGTCTACAATCATGTGAACGTCTCCTACAAGAAATAACCTTTTTCCTGATATGTTTGTTTTAGATAAGAAGAATATCTGTTTGGGTATCTGGAACAGAATGCTCAATCTTCTTAAATTGGAAAAGTGATGTCAGTTGTCCTTGGACGAAAGTCCTTTTGAGATATCTGAAATGTTTGCTGTTGATAAAACAAATAACATTCTGGACTAACGAGAAATGAATTTTGGACACAGTATGTACTTTAAAGAACCCTGACGTTTTGCATGATGTGTCTACTTGTCATAATGCTTGTCAGACTTTAATCTCACGCTATCAGTCTTGAGGAAAATCAAATTGAATTTACTAAAATGAACACCAATAGCTTTAAGTTTTCTGTGTGATGCAAATTAGCCAAGGTTGAAAAACTACTATGTCACTGAAATCCAGCGTGGCTGAAATATCATGTAGCCATCAGCTCCAAGTGACCTTCATCACTTCACAACATAGCTCAAATATTTGCTTGCAGTTTATACTTGCTTTTAGCAACAGTTTGTTCATTTTAATTTTTAAAAAGGGAAATGCTAAACGCATTACAATCGTAAGATTTTGTTCTAGTTTAAGAAATGCTTCTGCCCCCATAAGACAGTTTGATAAATGCTCAAATCCAAAATAACTCATAGGGTTTGTGTCACGTTTCCCTATTTAGAAAGGAATTTCAGTCCAACTCATTTAACTGCTTTTTCCACATCACTTTTAATAAACAGATGCGCTCCATCAGTGCCGGTGTAGTCTTATGGTTTAAGCTTAGATCATTCAGCAACCTGTATTTATTTTATCTTGCTTCAGTGGAGACAACATATTTGTTTTTGAACCAATGGTAGATTTCTAGATCTGGTAAAAAAATTTTTTGGCCCATTTGAGTTCATTCCTAGTTCATGTCTATTTAGATCAAGGCACACAAAATGTTTTAAAGCTATTTTGGGGGAGACAAACACAAATTAGGCATGCTTTATTATTATTATTACTATTATTGTATTTTATTTATTTACTTATTTTGCACAAACTAGGTAATTTTTCAGAGAAAACTGCCAGAAACATACATTGCAAACATTAGATGGCTTAACTAAAAGTGCAACACTTGGCTTGTGTAAGGTATTATATGTGCACGCATATGTGTGCATGCACGTGTTTGTGTTTCATTGGAAAAATAGATTTTATATCTGTTAATCTTTGTTTTTCAACCTCACTCATTTATATAAAAAAATCAATTACACACATTAATTTGTGCAAAGTTTTCATCTTTTTGACGATCACTCTGTTGGTGTAAAATGCTTGTAAAACCTATGCATTTGCATAGTTTCTACCATGATGTATTATCTAGAACATTGAAACAAATTGTGTGTTAGGCCCTTTTTACACCTTGAGTTTTGTTTCTGTTTTATGTGACCCCCATTTGTAAGTGGACAGCTCTGATGGAGAGCGTTCACAATTGGCCATTTAACTACGTACCTCAAAGCATTTTTATGATCTATGTCACTGACCTGTTCTGCAGGAAACACAGCCACGTCGCACAGTGAGCATCAAACAGGTTTCTGGAATAATCAACCTTCTCAATTACAGGCGGTGGGCGGTGATTTCTACGCCTACTCAAGTGCCCAACGCTGCCTACATTGAGTGTGACTGATAAATACATTGTTTTTTTTTTTTTTTTTTTTTTTTAATCAGAGAAGGGGGTGGGGGTCAGTGCAGCACACCCACCAGGTCCAGCACCCCTCTGGCTGGACCAGCAGAACCAAGTATCGATTCTGAGCTCAAAAGCTCGATGCTTTCGTTGTACTGGTGGAGGAAAATCCTTTTCTTTTTCTTTTTGTTATAAAATAAATATAGTGTGACTTTTAAAAAAATCTGAAATGCAAAGTTTTTTTTTTCCCAACAAAATACAGTAACCTTAAATATTTAAAATGTTAAAAAAGTCATTTAAATCTGAGGTTTGTATTTCTGGCTGAAATAGCTCTAAAAGAATGACAAGTTTATTTAGGACAAAAGTATATAAAGAATAGTATTATAAGCAGTTACCTGGTAAATAAGGTAGTTGATTTTTTCCCCCTTAAAAACAGTGGATGGTCATAAAGTTAAAGGACAAAACAAGGGTTAAAACTCCTATTTCAATGCACACAATATTATGCTTTCACTTCGATCAGAAGTCATGATCTTGTCTCTAGTTACAACAAAGTGATATTTTTGAGCTGCATGCATTCTGTAGGGACATTTCACTACATGTACTGCTGCAAGAGAAACAATAAAAAAATTAATTGTGGAATAATTCTATATTAGATAAATGCATGTTTTCTTGCTCTACTTAATTAACTGCTACTGTTGATTATGAGTTGTACTGGCTTCTTTAACTGTTCCATACTCTTAACTACTTTTATAAGTCTTTTCATGCCTGTGATGTTGGAAAGGTATTTTTGTCAGTCAGTGTTTGAACAGTTTGTGTTCACCGTTTTTGCCACGCAGAACATCTATGTTCAATGTTTATGTTGGGAAACGACTCCATCTTCCTACTCTGAGCCGTTAGCCTTCTACTCAAAAGGTTACAAAAAGGCTGAATAATGAGAAAACTTTATGACATTATTTTGACATGATCACTGTTTAGTGCCATTTGAATCACATTTTGTAGTTATGTTCATAGGCTTTATTACCTAAAGCACAATAAAAGAGGGATAAAGGCGCATACGTACATTGATTACCGGTAGTAGCTTGTAAAAATCCACCTGAGTGAAACTGCGCTGACAGTTCATGATTTTGAGCCAGTGAAGCGTTCAGCACAATTGTACAAAAAGCAGTTCATTCCACAAAGCTGTCCAAATTAGAGCTTATTGGGGACATCTACTGACCAGAGAGAGTCAGGGAAGGCACTGGTGCAAAATGTGTTTGCTGAAAATCCATCTCCTCAGTTCAGCAGAAGGTTGAACAGCTTGGCTCAGGACGGACTGCTGTTCAGCCTGCCAGATGTGCATACTGGGTCCAGACTGAGGGTGGTCTGAATGAAGACTATTGATGTGCACTGAGTCTTTCACACTTATGTATAGTGCTTTCCAATTGCAATTAGATCACTCAGGACTGAGTCTAGCAAGAGGTCTGAACAGGGCCTTAATTACAGACCACCAGTTTCAAAATAAACTTTAAAGGGCTTGGGTACACAGACTAGACAAATCTAAAAATACATTGTCCAGAGAAAAACTTAAAAAAGACTTTCAGAAAGCCTGGAGCACAGTTGCTTTAGACCACTTATGCAAAATCAAAAAAAGTTTGGTGTTTTTGGAAGCAAAATGTCATAACTCACGACTTTTGCACACTTTATTGTAGTTACTCTGAACTGGTGAATATTCAATTAGATAATTTTCATTCAACCTTTATTTAGGCAGGTTAATCCCATTGAACCTCGAGGACTCATTTACAAGAGAGACCTGGCTACAAACAACGACTGATGACAACAGCAATGGTAGATTTTTCTTGGACAATCAACAATAGACAATCATACAACCAAACAAGTATACACACAGGCAGTTATCCCCATTCTTTTCATGGAGAGGGTAATACTGATGAATAAAAGTGACTGGACAACACCAAAGTCCATGTTCAATAATCCAGGTATAAAATCCAGCAATGTTCAGTCAGGTCATCTGGACAGTTTCTTTCTCTCTTTTTTGGTGCTGAAACATCTCAGCACAAAAAATAAATTGTCCAGATGACCTGACTGAACATTGCAGACTGGATAACAGTTTTACAAAAAAAATCAGCAAATAACTCAACAAATGCCCACTTTTTATGAACACATACTGTTTGCCAAAATCAGGCTTAGACTAATGTCCGTCCATCCATCCAGCCATCCAGCCATCCAGCCAGCCATCCAGCCAACTTCTACCGCCCTCCTGTCCACGGCTGCACCTCAGCATCTTGTCCAAGAAAAATCCAAAGAGGATCGGAGACAAGGGACAGCCCTGATGTGATGGAGTCCTACTGGCACTTAGAACAAGCTGGAATTTGTGCAAAGAATGCAGACACAGCTCCTGCTTGGCTATACAGGACCTGTATAGCTCTTAAAAGCAACCCAGGCACCACATACCCCCCCCCCCCCCACACACACACCTAGAATGCCTCGTGGAACACTGTCATAAGAATTCTCCAGATCCACAAAACACATGTATATCAGAGAAGTAATTTTCTATGACTATCAATGCTGAAAGTATGAAGATCTGGTCCACCATTCCATGACAAGGAAAGAAGCCACATTGCTCCTTCTGAATCCAGGATTAGACAATCGGTCAAAGCCTCCCTTCCAACACCCAGAAGTAAACTTTTCTGGGGAGGGCAAGAAGTGTAATCCCGATAGTTGGAATGCACTCTCAGGTCCCCCTTTTTATAAATGGGAACAATCACCCCAGTCTGCCACTCCACAGGCATTGTCCCAATCTTCCATGCAACAATGAAGAGACACATCAACCATGACAGCCCCACAACATCAGAAGTCTTCAGCATCTCGGGCCAAATCTCATCCATACGTGGTGCGCTGTCACCCAGGAGCTTTATGACTTCCTCAGTGACCTCTACCATGGAAATGGACTTGTCTTCCTCCGAGTCCTCAGACTTTGCCTTCTCAAAGGTGGACATCGTGGTAGATAAAAAGATCCTCAAAATGCTCCTTCTATTCCTCAACATTATCTTCAGTTTATGTCAGACAGTTTCCCACCAAAACCAAGCACATCCTGGGATAGGGTTTGCTTTCCTTTCCTGAGTCACCAGTTTGACAGATTTTTCTTGAGGCCAACTGAAAGTCTGTCTCCATGGCCTCCTCGAATTTCTCCCATGCCTGAGTTTTTGCTTCCTTAACCACCAAAGCTGCAGTCCTTCTGGCCACCATCTACTCGTCACCTTCTTCAGGAGTCCTCCAGAACAACCATGTCCTGAAGGCCTCCTTCTTCAGCGTGATGGCCTCTATCACAACTGCTATCCACTAGCATATTCTTTGGTTACTGCCCTGAAAAACACCAGTGACCTTCAGGCCACAGCTCCTGGAAGCTGCATCTGCAATAGAGGCCCTGTATGTGGCCCATTCAAATTCTACTTCCCAGAACTCCACTGGGACATGCAAAAAAAATCTCCCAGAGGTGTGCGTTGATGCCACAAGGACCGAGGGCTCCACCAGAGGCTCCCAGTTTACCTTCACCATGCCTTTGGGTTTACTAGGTCTCACCAGGTCTGTCTGGCAGCCTCCCCCACCACCACATCCAATTTACCATCATCAGTTGACAGCTCTGCCCCCTCTTCACCAGAGTGTCCAAGAAATAGGGCCAACGACACGACAACACAATTACAAAATTGATGATGGATCTTTGGCCTAAGGTGGCCTAGTACGAGGTACACTTATGAACCATGCTATGCTCAAACATGGTGTTTGTCGTGGACAATCCATGCCTATTACATAAGTCCAATAAGCAAACACCATTTGGGTTCAGATCAGGGAGGCCTTTCTTCCAAACCCCCTTCAGATAACTTTGTCATTACCCACATGGGCATTGAAGTCACCCAGTAGAACGAGGGAATCCCCATATGGCACCCCTTCTGTCATCATCCAGAGACTCCAGAAAGGTTGAATAATCTGGACTAATGTTTGGTGCATAAACACAAACAACAGTCAGCAACCTTCAAACAAACAACCTTCCCTTCTGCAGCCTGAAGCCGCAGAGAAGCAACCCTCTCATTCACCAGGGAAAACTCCAAAATCGAGGCATAGAGGCATTAGAAGAAAATGTTATTAAAATCAAGTTACAAAGGTTCAACTTAAAGGTTTAAAGCACTTCTTTTATAACATTTTTAAGTTCCCAAATGCAGGTAATATTTTTTATTTTTATTTTCAAGCCTCAGCAAGTAGATGATTAATGGATGGAAAAAATAAGAAAAACTTTATATCACATGCTTATGTAGTCAAATCAATTTTTAAAAATGTAGAAAAACATTTAATAGTAATTTGTTTTTTACTATTGTTACATATTTGAGTATTACATCAGTTTCCTTTGTATTTAAAGTTGAACATCTAACTGCAATAAAAAATGGAATGTAATGAGTCGTGAATTTAAAGCTTAATTTTTCCTGTTCTATTATTCCACATGCCTTAGTACTCATAGCATTTCTGAAAGCAGCCTTCTAAATCGCACAAAGAAAATAGAAGTAAAAGTGATTAGGTTTTGTTTCTAAGTGCTTCATTTATTCAACAAACAGGACAGATTCCCATCCATGATGGCGACCTATGGCCCAATGACATGACAACAAATTTCCTTTTTGTGAAAGTTCTCTGCCAAGTGTTTCCTCAAAGAGCTTTTTGATTGTCCTTTCACCACTTCCATCTGTGACAAGCTTAGTAAGCTGTGGTTTGGGCTTTGAGATTGTTTGCATGATTCACATAAACAAGCAGACTCTTGTGTAGGTACTTTTCCTGTGTGTTCACAGGGACACTGCAAACATTTCTGTCAGCAATGTTTAGAAATGTTTTGCAGTTTTTATTCACTTTTTAGCAATGGGAAGCTTGCTTTTTAGGGTTTTTTGTTTTTGTTTTTGTTTGTTTTTTTCATCTCTCCTGCAGTTGATAATTTAATTTATCTCATGGTGCAGGATTACAACACATTGAATCCATTTTGAATAGAATCAATTTATTTCTAAAACACAAAGTAATTTAGACATAAACTATTATGAGGAAAACCAATTTTCAATATTACTTTTGTCATGTAAATGGAGAGATAAAATCTAATTTCTTACCAAATGTACATGTATATGTCAGTTTTGTGGGTCATTCATTCAACCTTTATTTATACAGGCTAGCCTCGTTGAGGCACGGGGACTCATTTACAAGAGGGACCTGTTGCA
>JARVGQ010000981.1:13326776-13337420 GCA_031762355.1 Hypsolebias martinsi | reverse complement strand
CTAATACCTATATAAAGTGCATTATAGTAATCTAGCCATGCAGTCACAAATGCATGGATTGCTGTTTCAAAGTGCTGTCTAGGAAGAATGGGTCATATTTTGGCTAGCTGCCTCAAATGAAATAAGCTGGACTTTACAACTGTTTTAATTTGAGACTCCAGCTTAAGACCAGCATCCATCTTCACCCCTAAGTTCATAACAACTGGCTTGACATACTGAGCCAAGGAGCAATCAACAGACGGAGAGTCTTCATTCGAACTGACAAAAATCACTACCTTTGTCTTGTCTTCATTAAGTTTCAAGAAATTTTGGGCCATCCAGGGCTTTAAATCTTCCAAACATAGGAATAGAGACCGAAGAGAGGTGGAATCTGCTTTCTTTAAAAGTACATAAATCTGTGTGTCATCTGCATAACAATGAAAAGCAATCCCGTATTTCCTAAAAACAGAGCCAAGAGGAGGGAGGTACAACAAGAATAGAACACTTGATTCAATAATTTTAGAGAGCTCAGCACAACAAGAAGTAGCGCTAAGCTAGTGGTATAGAACACAGACACGCTAGCCAAGATGCTGCTTTGCATTACACAATAAACGCTTTGTACAAAATCAGTTCAGTGTTATCTGATCACAACAAACACTAAACTTATGCAACCAAGTTGAAACATAGCTATATCTACATCCAAAACACACAAAACAAAGCACAACTAGCTTTGAGCATTAACCTTTAATTTAACCATTAAGCAAACACTGTAATTTTTCATTCATTTAACCTTTTTTAATATTATAATTATAACAAAATATTGTAAAATATTAAATATAGAATAAAAATGTAAAATATAACACAAATTATATTATAATTATAACAAAAAATGGAGACTTTACTTGTAGTTACCTTTGTACAGATGAACATGTGACACTTCCTGTTTATCACTGTTGTATTCAGCTGATCATGTGGTCGGTTGCAGAGCTTTATCCATCTTTTACATTCTTCCATACTTCATTTAGGTTTTGGAACTGTATTCCACCCTCTAAAGCAGGGCTAGTCAACTAAACTGCTCAGGGGACCACAGTTTCTGAAAACCAGCAGTTCAGGGGCCGGACATCCAGTAATAATAAAATAAGTGCTATGTGTTGTCGTCATTGTATGTTCCCATACAATAGCGAAATTAGTTCTCTGCATTTAACCCATCACACCTGGGATACACCCAGTGAATGTCATTATGTAAATGTACCTTTTAAATTTGCTTATTTTGTTGCATCATAAATGCAATAAACAGAACCCAAACCCAGAAACCCCATCCCCCTTTTTATACCCGTACTTTATTTTTCAGGGGTGCTGTGTTAAAATTTAGGGGTGCTTGAGCACCCCAAAAAGAGGCCAAAATCGCCACTGGTCTAACCACCATTCACTTCTTGATTTTGACTTGCTTGAAATTTCTATTGTTTAATTACAGCTGTTTAAACTCGACAACGGTGCAACGAGTTTACGGCATCTCAATTAGGCTGTGATCATTTAGTCTCATTACTGACACAAAAATGATCCCAAGTTTCTGAGCAGAGCTCGTGTGACATTCCAGCAGCTGAAATTTCAACAAATGCATTCCAGGAGTTATTTTTGTTCACCAAGAAATAACAATATGCTAAAGTTTCTGATGTGTAAGTAGTTCAGGGATTTGCGAGAGAGGAGAGGAAAAGTGAACCACGGAACGCTGCAGATTCCTGGAAGTGAGTCAAAATAATCCCCTCGAGTCCTCCAGCAAAAACGAGTCCAAAAGCAACAGTGGTGGTCAGATTTGGACAA
The DNA here is from genome assembly GCA_031762355.1 of Hypsolebias martinsi. Taxonomy (NCBI): domain Eukaryota; kingdom Metazoa; phylum Chordata; class Actinopteri; order Cyprinodontiformes; family Rivulidae; genus Hypsolebias; species Hypsolebias martinsi. Next base: position 13,335,620 of record JARVGQ010000981.1, on the reverse strand, counting down.
GCAGATGGTCGTTATAAACACCTCTCACAACATTTTAGCAAAGTCAATGGAAAGAGATTAGAGACTAAACAGGATTCACTTATAGCATAAATAAAATCAAATGTCAGTGGGCAAAACTGAAACATCATGACAGGAAATAGATGAAGAAAACAAATAACTATGATGATGGTTTTTAGTTATAAGTACAACAACATGATACCAGTCACTTCAACATATTTTTTTATACAAACTAATTTACTGTGACTCATTTCCTCTACCGTTCTGACACCACAATGACACAAAATCAGAAATAACTTCATCTCCTTACATGAAAGATTATTTTTCATCACCCAACTCGTTTACAACAAAGAAGGCCAGAAAAGCAGCTTTTAATTGAATTGTGCTGCTTTAAAACCACGCAGATGTTTTTCATGGCCTCAAAAACATTTAGCTGGTAAATATTTGTCTGACTGAAGCAACAGACGGAGACAAGGACGAAACTTTTTAAATCTCTAACGGACGGTGTTTGATGTATTTGAGTTCTGTCTTCACGGTGGTCTTTCACCAAGTGGACTGCAGATCTTACAACTTCTAACCTGCTGAAATTATAAAAACAATCTTCAACAATCAAAATAGCTCTGTAGGAAGTTCATGATGGGGTTTGTTATCTCCCACTGCCATGAAAGGTAGGTGATCATGTAACTACCTCGGTGTGTGTGCTCATTTCTGTGTCTGTTAGCATAATATCTCATGAATCAGTGTGATGTCAATGAATTGCTCATAGAGTACTCAGTGGATGCACCAGTAACAGTTTGGAGTCTGATTCCAGACTGCTGCCACGACTAATAGACCTTAGCTAAAACAAAAATGTACTCATCTCAGTCAGTTTGACAAACATTGATCTAAACTTCATTGTGGTAGTAGCTGAGAGTCATCTCCAACACGTAAGTGCTAAAAATGAGCTTGATTAATGTTCTAAAACTTTGTCATGCAAGGAGGTGGCTGATGTGCATTTCTCAAGTAATACTGTTGATGAAGTGTAATTTCTTTAAAACTCATTCTGTCATCCTTCAGTGAAACACAGCTGAATATTTTCCAATGCATCATGAAATCAATCTGAGGAAACGCTGAGGGCAACAAAAGTCTAGCAGCTCTCAGTGGTCTGTTGTCATCACATTGTTGTGGTTCATGAAAAAAAAAATGCAGGATCTCCCCATTAAACAGTTTTTCCATAACCATAACCATAATCATAGCTTTTCCTGCTAAATTAATCAAAACTCTGGAATCAATGCCAGTAAATGAAAACCACAAAGCTCTAATGATTACAGTTATCCGCTGAGTTACGCCTTTAGTTTGGAGCAGTTTGTCTTTCCAATGAGTAGCTTTTAAGGTTTCATTTGCTTACTGTTTAGTTATTGTGAACCAGTTAGCACCTCAGTTTTTATAAAATAAGGTCGGGTGCAACGTTAAGTTTGGTTTGCATTGTGTTGAAGTCACAGCTGAAAGGTTCAGTTGACCAGTTTCCATCTGGTCATACAGTCTGAGTCTGAAGATTTTCACACATGGACAGTAATCCATATATCCTCTTTGCTCCGTTTCACTTCCAGGTAGAGGTGTTCTTTGTTTTGAATAATCCAGCTGTGTCCATAGTAAACACACTTTCAATTAGCAGAGTCTATGCAGTGGTGCACCCTGACTGCCACAGAGGGACCCTGTGGACTCTGGCTGAACTGCTGCAGACACAACTTTCATCACACGGGGCTCGGAAAACAGGATTCTTTCCAAATCTGCCCTTAAAGTTCACATCAGAACTCAAGACGCTGATGCTAATTCTCTCGGTCACGTCTTTGAACACATGAGGTTGGTTTCAACAGAAGCTGCTACTGAAGCTTCAAGCCCCAGAATTTATTTCCAGGGAACTTGTGACCTTTATTCCAGCCGTAATCTGCAGCATTTCCTTTGAGGTCTGAGTGGATTAGTCAAATTAAATCTGCTGCTGTGTGTTGCTTCTACTCAGCACTGCAATGCTTTAGTGTTGAATAAACAGCATACAACCAAGATGTTTCAGGGGTTTTCCTTTAATTCATCAAAGTTCAGTCAGGTCATCTGGATGTTTTTTATTTATTTATTTATTTATTTATTTATTTATTTATTTATTTATTTATTTATTTTACTAATTTTTTTGAGTCTTTTCATCCTTCATCCAAAGGACTTCATCAGTCCTGAGGAGCCACAACAAACTCAGTCCCACTCACATAGTGGACCATCCAGCTTGCTGGTGATAAGATGGTTTCTGGGGCCCATCCTCTCCCCCCCATTGACTTCTCAGAGGCAGCCATTGCCAAAGTGGTTCAAAACATCAATGTTCATGCTCAATAATGCTGGTAAAAAATTTGATGGAGTCTTTTGGATGAAGGACTGAACATCGCAACAAAAATAAAAAAATAAATAAAATAAAAAATAAAAAAGGAAAGGAACTGCCCAGATGACCTGGCTGAACTTTGTTGGATTTTTCCCCCTGGATTATTGAGCATGAACTTTGTTGATTTCCTTTAAGTTACCAAGAAGTTTTGTTCCTGTAGTAATATTCTGACTTCTGAGTGACTTTCATTTGCTCAATAAGGCGAAGGATCCCCACCTCACCAAGAGGAGCAGCTAAACCATCAGATTCAATCGGATCCTAAAATATCCATTCACCTGCGAACACAGAACTTGGAGTCATACAGCTGATACTCATTCAGAGCAAAATTATGAAAGTGTACATTTTTAGTCACTTTTGATATAGTCATCCAGTTAAAAAGCAACATGTTTGCATTGGAGAAGGTGCGTTTTTGTCCCCACATACACATGCTTTCCTCCACCTGTGTAATATCAATAAAATTAGAAGCATCTTATCTAAAAATGATGGAGAAAAACTGGATCATACATTTGTCACATCTAGACTGGATTATTGCAATGGTTTATTATCTGGGTGTCCAAAAACGTCTTTTAAAAAGTCTTCAGTTAATCTAGAATGCTGCTGCCAGAGTTTTAATGAGAGTTAGGAGAGATGTCGCTCCAGTTTTAGCTTCTCTCCATTGGCTCCCTGTCAAATTCAGAACAAATACAAAATTTTACTTATGACCTACAAAGCCCTCAACAACCTAGCTCCATCTTATATTTGAGATCTTATTGTTCCATATTTTCCTAACAGAGCACTTTGCTCTCAGGCTGCAGGCTTGTTGCTAGAGTTTCCAAAAGCAGAATGGGAGGAAGATCTTTCAGTTATCAGCTCCTCTCAACAGTTTCTGTCCGTGAGGATGACACATTGTCCAGACTGGGCTCAAGACTTTCCTTTTTGATAAATCTTATAGTTAGGGTCGGCTTCGGTTTCATGACCCATCCCTTAGTTATGCTGCTATAGGCTTGGACTGCTGGAGGACAAATTGACCACATTTCCTCAAATAAACAGTTACTAATGAATACAAATGAACAGTTTGTTTTTGTAATTATTTCTATCTTATGTGTTTTCATTTTTATTTCTTTTTTTTTTTTTTTTGTCTTTCCTCCTGTAGAAAGATCACCTGAACCTGCCATTCTGTGTCCGTTCTCCTTCCTGTCCTCTCAAACCCCAGCTGGTCGAAGTAGATGCCACTTCGTTTGTCCTGAGCATGGTTCTGTTGGAGGTTTCTTCCTATTCTGAGGGAGTTTTTCCTTCCCACTGTTGCCTTGGTGCTTGCTCAGGAAGGGAGACAAAGTGAATATTCAACACAATCTGCTGGCTTCCTTCCTTAAGACAGGTTACTTGACTTTTTATGTAAGTGGATGTTTTTGTTCAGTGCCCTGAGACAACTTGTTATGATGGTGCTATATAAATAAACTGAACTGAATTGAATTAAGTAATAATGCATTTTGCACTTGTTTTTTTCTTTTGTCTTATCATGCCAACAGAAGATGATGGTGACTAAACAATGACACCCAACCTTTTTATCATGTTCACCCAATGACGTAAAATGACATTTGAAAATCTTCAAAAACACAAAAATGACACAGAATGTTCTATACTTGTTTTTTTTTCAATACACAGTCACAAAACTTCCTGTAGTGCAACTTGTAACACATGGAGGGACTCGTCTTTAAAATCAGGTAAAAAAAAAAAAAACAAGCTGTTCTAATAACAGGTCAGTCAGTTCTCCCAGAGCCCAGCCCTGCAGTGTGTGTGTGTGTGTGCATGTGTGTGTGATAACATTCACCTTCTTCTCTCACTTTTGGGAAACACAACCATCACGTTGCACTGCCCGAAACTTGAAACCACATCAGTGATGTGACAACAATACCTGACCTTTTCATGACTTAACCAGAAGAGATAATTAAATATGATATCTCATTTCCTCGGGTTACTAAAGTCTTCACTGCTCTGCCAAATCTGCTGCTATGACCAAAACTTTTTTGGTAGATTATTTAGATTTTGAACAAATCCTCCAATTTGAAAGAGATCTCGAGGAAAGCTGTTCTTGTAAGGGATTTCCTACAGAAGCTAATTTCTATCATGTCATCCGATGCATGACGTAAAAGTGCATCGTTTGCAAAGGGAGCCTTATGAATTAGAGGAGACAATAAAATATATTTTCCTTTGATTTGTTTATAAAAAAAATGTGGTAAAAATTACATTTTGGTCAATAAAATGATGCAGAAACATTTACTAAAGTCTTAATAATGTAACTGTAGGAACAAGGTTTGCTCATGAACTGAAGTGTGAACTTCTCATCCCAAAGCGTTTGATTTTGTGAATTAAATGTCCCTCACTGTTGCAAAATGCTGAAAACACAACTCTAAAATCCTCAAAACTAGGATTTTCCAATACAAAACGATGTATTAAGTTATTTCAAGCTGAAGTTTTCCGTCGCATCGTTTCCTCCTGGATTTGGAGATTTGTATTGTTTGAGAAAATAAACAGCGCTTGTGTTGTCATGGTGATGTCATCAGGACCATCTTGACCCACACTCGTTCATTGCTCCCTCCATAATGGGCAGAATTAAGTTTACTTAATGAAGAGTTTTGGAGTAAAACCAGAATTTGTTCTGGTTTTCCCACACAGGCCCTCCTTCATGGGACAAGGGGGAAGAGTCAAAAGGTCATGGCTAAATAAATCAGACATATTTGCACTAGAGTTGATGCTGTTAAAGATTTGCGTTTTAGAAATGCAAATGAAATTTTTTTTTATAATACTGATTATAACTGTCACTGTAATTTCTTTTGTAATATTTAAGTAAAATAATAAATGATGCTGACTGTTCAGAAACAACATTTGACAAAACATATTGTATGTAAACATTTTATTTTCAGTGTTGAAGGACAAAAAAATGTGCTTATAGTGAGTTCCCAGTTTATATGTAATGCTCTGTGGCACCTCTGTGTGGCTTCATGGTGAATGAACATTTACTTTTTGATGGTACAGCCAGTATTTGCTACCTTGGCTAATGCAAATGTGACAGCCACAGATTATTTTACAGCTTTTATGAAAGTTCAGACTTTCCACAGAGTTCAAACCCACCTCCACATGACTTTTTACAACTTCTTTAAGTTGAAGGGTTCTTTTAGGAAAATACCACCAAAGATCCTGTCCTTGAGGGAAACATGTGACCTCAGAAGCACTCGGTGAAAGAGAAAGCGCTGTGGATCCTTTTTAATGAGGCCTCTTCAGTCCTTTAAGAGTTCCCATGCATGTGAAGCTCCCAGCGGATGTTAATATATCACCAGTGAGTCTGCAGCTTGACCTTTGGCTCTGCAGCTTCAGCTTTAGGAACGGGCCAATCAACTGGGTCAGAGACACACAACAATCAGGTGAGGTGGGTACAATAATTTCTCCTCTGCATGCTAAACAACAAAAATTTGTCTCTGAATGTTTTACTTTGACAGATGGGATACATTATTCTTCAAACCTTTCAGCCTGCAGTGTGACAGCCTCCAACAGATTTCTAAACCCACAGCATCATGACTGAGATGGCACAAACGGCTAGGAGCATTCCAGTACCAGGACAAACTGCTTTTAGACCCGAGCTGACCTCCAGAACATCAGGTATGACAGCGTTTGGCTGCGGCTGGCTGTCCGAGTTCACTCTCAGAAAACAACAGAGTTTTCTGATTTCTGATTCATTTTGCTGAGAAATTATGGTATTTTTGTTACGTTCTTCAAAATTTGAAAATAATACATTGGCCATACTGTGTGATCTTTTAGTAAATGGTAAATGGACAGTACTTATACATGTATAGCACCTTTCTAGGTTCAGTGTTTTGCCCAGGGACACTTCGTCATGTGACTGCTGGTGGAATCGAACCCCCAGGTCTCGCACTGGAGGACGACTGCTCTAACCACGTAGCGAATGGGTTGTGGTTAACACTCAGCTACTAAAAAAACAGCTCTATTTTATAAAAACCTATTGAAGAATAACCATTTTTGTCTAGGCTAAGACTGATTATCTGCGGCAGACATATTAAATTGGGTTGACTTCAAAAGTTATTCAGTTGTAGATGGTCATCCAGTGAAAATGTTCTAAAAGTTTCTTTAAAACCCGTTCAGTAGTGTATGAAGCATTTCATTATTGATATAGACACACACTGTCATTGTCAAAAACATCTGTTTCGATTAACACTGCATGCATTTTAAACTTGTTAGGCTAAATTACCACCCAAATGATAGATTTCCTAAACCAGCGTGATCAGTTCTGGGACAAACTTTGTTCATCTGATGAAAACAGTGGAGCATTTCCAGGAAATAAAATTTACTGTTTCTTCCTTGTTCCTCATGTAAACTCTCAGCCATCCAGGAAATTTAAGGTGTTTTTTTTTTTGTTGTTGTTTTTTTTAATTAAGGAAGGAAAAATCAAGAAGGACCAGTTTGTCTGTTTTAGATTTCCTCGTTCCTCCTTTGTGCACATTTGGAAGGTCTCCAGCTGTTTTAAGAAAACTGCTGAACACAGAAATGATCCGTAACTTTTGACTGGAAATCTTTTGACTTCTTGAGCTTCTATGTCAAAAGGTTTATTTTCTGTTTATTTGGTGGATAAATTACAGCTGTTCCCATACAGACTAAATAGCTGTTTAGTCTATATAAAAAAAAGTGATGGATATTTGTTTTGCATGTCTTCAATGTGGACACCATTTCAAAGAAGTCATTTTATGATGTACGTTACTGTGCTTTAAAAAAAAGTGCACCTGTAGGAGTTTTATGACAAACTGCTGAAGCAAGCACTATAAAAACGTATAAAGTTAAAAATGTGATGACGTTTTTTTTCTCCTTTTGACTCTGAAATGAAGTGGTTAGAGAAATGTTAAAGACAAAACGACAGACAAATACATAGTATGATTCAGATATGAAAATCTGAATAAATCAAACAGAGGTGAGAAATTAAACATGTTCCATGTTAATAAAATAAGAGAGGAACATCAGCTGGGGCCCTCAGAGTCATAGTTTTTCTCACACTTTCCATCTTCTTTTTCATACACAAATACCAGACGGCGCTCCATCCCGTTTCCATGGTGATGGGGTTCGCTACAGGGCCAAGCTGATTGGCATTGACCCCGTACCCGACGCCCAGGGAGAGAAAATGTGTCGGGACTCCATGATGAAGCTGAAGGTTAGTCTGCTGATTGATGCCAAAATAAATGCCGTCTTCTTCCCTCTGAACTCATTTAATTAGAGAGAAAATTAAAAATAAACACCAGAAATAACGTGAGGTTAAAACCTGACGTCAGTGGATGTTTGAACTTGGAGTTAGTTGATTTAGGACGTTAAGGCTTTTTGATCTCGTCGCAGCAAGCTGCTCTAGAAGTTGTGGAAAGTAATCTCAAAAGTTTTATGACAGCTTCTGTCAGTTTGTGTCTGTTCAGAGTTAAAGGTTTAGTCTGCAGAAAATAAAGTACAAAAAGGCTGAAACCAGGACAAGAAAAGAAGGATAGGATTAGAATAAATCTAACACATATTAATGTACATTTCATCAAATCAACAATAAAGTCAGATTTGGTCAAAGTAAACATAGCACATTTTCAGATTTGTGGCTTTTTAAGCCTAAGTTTAATCATTAACATATAATGAGTGGCTTGCGCTGTCTTGCTAATTGGAATAAGGCCTGAAAAATCCTAAATCCTGTTTTTACTGTACATTTAAAATAGCTTCAAGTAGCTTTCAGGAAATATAGCAATAAATAAGTAAATTAAATTAAATTCTGCTAAAAATATTTGTTTGTTGTTGGTACTGATAAGAAAAAAAAGTTTCAAAACATTCTTTATGATTATATTTCAAACATTTTATTCAAGTGTCTGATAGATAAGAATTTATTCATCATATTTTCACAAAATCCACTTATCACCAATGTTTCAGCTGAAGTATGTTTATTTTAACCTTGCAACTTAATCCTTGGTTCCCTGCAATGGGTCACAAAAACTGTTGACCAGGTCATTCTAAAAGGTAAAATAATTGCAACAAGAAACATTCAAATTCTCTGATTCAAAACTTTATTCAAGTGAGCCAGAAAGTCTTTGAGTTTTTGAACATTTTTGTTGCACAGTTCAAAACTACACAATGCATTATAAAATTCATTTCATAATTGACCTAAATTAGCTTCAGGTTTTCTGATTTTGTAGCAGAAAAATTATCTTTCTAACAGAATTGTCTTAACAGCAGTGCATGTGTGTGTAAGAATAACGGCACCGCTGCAGAAGAGATGTTTGTAGTTATCAGCTGAGAATGTGTGTCTCTCATTCATTTGGTCAACTCAGTCAGAGTCAGAGTCAGAGTCAGTTTATTATAGCCATTGTCAATGAATAAGATTCACAAACTAGGAACTTGCTTTGGCATAAAGGTGCAATAAAAATAATAAAATATAA
>JARVGQ010000981.1:13315719-13326676 GCA_031762355.1 Hypsolebias martinsi | reverse complement strand
GTAAGCAGGTAGGTGTGTAGGTAGGTGTGTAAGCAGGTAGGTGTGTAAGCAGGTAGGTGTGTAGGTAGGTGTGTAAGCAGGTAGGTGTGTAAGCAGGTAGGTGTGTAGGTAGGTGTGTAAGCAGGTAGGTGTGTAAGCAGGTAGGTGTGTAGGTAGGTGTGTAAGCAGGTAGGTGTGTAAGCAGGTAGGTGTGTAGGTAGGTGTGTAAGTAGGTAGGTGTGTAGGTAAGTAGGTAGGTGTGTAAGTACGTAGGTAGGTAGGTGTGTAAGTAGGTAGGTAGGTGTGTAGGTAGGTGTGTAAGCAGGTAGGTAGGTAGGTGTGTAAGCAGGTAGTTAGGTAGGTAAGTAGGTCGGTAGGTAGGTGTCCTAGAAGGTTGGTAGGTAGGTGTCTAAGTAGGTCGGTAGGTAGGTGTGTAGGTAGGTGTATAGAGAGGTAGGTGTGTACGTATGGTAGGTAGGTAGGTGTGTAAGAAGGTAGGTGTGCGTAGGCAGGTGTGTAAGTGGGTCGGTAAGTAGGTGTGTAAGTGGGTCATATGTAGTTGTCTAAGTAGGTCAGTAGGTAGTTGTCTAAGTAGGTCTGTAGGTATTTGTCTAAGTAGGTCGGTAGGTATTTTTTCTAAGTAGGTTGTAGGTAGTTGTCTAAGTAGGTGTGTAGGTAGGTGTCTAAGTAGGTGTGTAGGTATGTAGGTGTGTAAGTGGGTCAGTAGGTAGGTGTGTAAGTGGGTCGGTAGGTAGGTGTCCAAGTAGGTCTGTAGGTAGGTGTCCAAGCAGGTCAGTAGGTAGGTGTCCAAGTAGGTTGGTAGGTAGGTGTCCATGTAGGTCGGTAGGTAGGTGTCCAAGTAGGTCGGTAGGTAGTTGTCTAAGTAGGTCGGTAGGTATTTGTCTAAGTAGGTTGTAGGTAGTTGTCTAAGTAGGTGTGTAGGTAGGTGTCTAAGTAGGTCGGTAGGTAAGTGTCCAAGTAGGTCGGTAGGTAGGTGTCCAACTAGGTTGGTAGGTAGGTGTGTAAGTAGGTTGGTAGGTAGGTGTGTAAGTAGGTTGGTAGGTGTGTAGGTAGATGTGTAGGTAGGTAGGTACATGTATGTAAGCATGTAGGTAGGTACGTGTGTAAGTAGGTGTGTAGGTAGGTAGGTAGGTAGGTGTGTAAGTACGTGTGTAGGTAGGTGTTTTAAGTAGGTAGGTGTGTGTAGGTAGGTAGGTGTGTGTAGGTAGGTGTGTAAGTAGGTAGGTAGGTGTGTAAGTACGTAGGTAGGTAGGTGTGTAAGTAAGTAGGTAGGTAAGTGTGTAGGTAGGTGTGTAAGCAGGTAGGTGTGTAGGTAGGAGGTAGGTGTGTAAGCAGGTAGGTAGGTAGGTAGGTGTGTAAGCAGGTAGGTAGGTGTGTAGGTCGGTCGGTAGGGAGGTGTCTTATTAGGTTGGTAGGTAGGTGTCTAAGTAGGTCGGTAGGTAGGTGTGTAGGTAGGTGTGTAGAGAGGTAGGTGTGTACGTATGGTAGGTAGGTAGGTGTGTAAGTAGGTAGGTGTGCGTAGGCAGGTGTGTAAGTGGGTTGGTAAGTAGGTGTGTAAGTGGGTCATAGGTAGTTGTCTAAGTAGGTCGGTAGGTAGTTGTCTAAGTAGGTTGGTAGGTAGTTGTCTAAGTAGGTTGGTAGGTATTTGTCTAAGTAGGTTAGTAGGTAGTTGTCTAAGTAAGTGTGTAGGTAGGTGTCTAAGTAGGTGTGTAGGTAGGTAGGTGTGTAAGTGAGTCGGTAGGTAGGTGTCCAAGTAGGTCTGTAGGTAGGTGTCCAAGCAGGTCGGTAGGTAGGTGTCCAAGTAGGTCGGTAGGTAGGTGTCCAAGTAGGTCGGTAGGTAGGTGTCCAAGTAGGTCAGTAGGTAGGTGTCCAAGTAGGTCAGTATGTAGGTGTCCAAGTAGGTCGGTAGGTAGTTGTCCAACTAGGTTGGTAGGTAGGTGTCTAAGTAGGTTGGTAGATAGCTGTCTAAGTAGGTTGGTAGGTAGGTGTATAAGTAGGTTGGTAGGTGTGTAGGTAGATGTATAGGTAAGTAGGTATGTAAGCATGTAGGTAGGTAGGAGTGTAAGTACGTGTATAGGTAGGTGTTTTAAGTAGGTAGGTAGGTAGGTAGGTAGGTAGGTGTGTGTAGGTAGGTAGGTGTGTGTAGGTAGGTAGGTGTGTGTAGGTAGGTAGGTGTGTAAGTAGGTAGGTAGGTGTGTGTAGGTAGGTGTGTGTAGGTAGGTAGGTAGGTGTATAAGTATGTAGGTAGGTGTGTAAGTAGGTAGGTAGGTGTGTAGGTGTGTAAGTAGGTAGGTGTGTAATTAGGTAGGTAGGTGTGTAAGTAGGTATGTAGGTAGGTGTGTAAGTATGTGTGTAGGTAGGTAGGTAGGTGTGTAAGTATGTAGGTAGGTGTGTAAGTAGGTAGGTAGGTGTGTAAGTAGGTAGGTGTGTAAGTATGTAGGTTGGTAGGTGTGTAAGTAGGTAGGTAGGTGTGTAAGTCGGTAGGTAGGTGTGTAAGTATATGTGTGTAGGTAGGTGTGTAAGTAGGTAGGTAGGTAGGTGTGTAAGTTGGTGTGTAGGTAGGTAGGTGTGTAAGTAGGTGTGTAAGTGGGTCGGTTGGTAGTTGTCTAAGTAGGTAGGTAGATAGTTGTCTAAGTAGGTCGGTAGGTAGGCATCTAAGTAGGTGTGTAGGTAGGCGTCTAAGTAGGTGTGTAGGTAGGCGTCTAAGTAGGTGTGTAGGTGGGTAGGTGTGTAAGTGGGTCAGTAAGTAGGTGTGTAAGTGGATCGGTAGGTAGGTGTCTAAGTAGGTCGGTAGGTAGGTGTCTATGTAGGTCGGTAGGTAGATGTCTAAGTAGGTCGGTAGGTAGGTGTCTAAGCAGGTCGGTAAGTAGGTGTCCAAGTAGGTCTGTAGGTATGTGTCCAAACAGGTCGGTAGGTAGGTGTCCAAGCAGGTCGGTAGTTAGGTGTCCAAGCAGGTCGGTAGGTAGGTGTCCAAGTAGGTCGGTAGGTAGGTGTCCAAGCAGGTCAGTAGGTAGATGTCCGAGCAGGTCGGTAGGTAGGTGTCCAAGCAGGTCGGTAGGTAGGTGTCCAAGTAGGTCGGTAGGTAGATGTCTAAGTAGGTCGGTAGGTAGGTGGGTAAGTAGGTTGGTAGGTTTGTAGGTAGATGTGTAGGTAGAGAGTCAGAGTCAGTTTATTATTGCTATTTTCAATGAATAAGATTCACAAACTAGGAACTTGCTTTGACATAAAGGTTCAATAAAAATAATAAAATATAAAATAAAAATATATAAGAAAAACATATGTACACACCAACCAAAAAAATACAATACAGCATAATATTCACAATAAATGTGCAGTGATAAATGGAGCTAAATGGAGTGATGATGTACAGTGTTAGACTCTTTGCTCTTTCCATCCTCTAATGTAGAGGATGGCATGTATAGTCTAAAGATGTAGAGTCTACATATTTGGGCCTTTAGGGTGCTCTTTTCACTATTTTACTGAAACACTGCAGATTGCTTTGATTACACATGAAATACAGATGTTTCAGGGTTTGTATTTGCTGTTGTGGATATTTAGAGTGCATAAAAAAACTTTTCCAAATTATAGTTACAGAATCAGTATTTTCCAGTTATTTATTTGGATAACTCAAATTTTGCCATTTTTGAGTGTGCTACATTCAAGCTGCATAGCTTGGATTTCATATTTTATTTTGTGTTTTTCTTTGCTTTGAAGGGCTTCGAGGCAGCAGCAAGAAAGCAGGGGAAACACAAGCCGAGAATTTGGCTGAAAATTTCTTCCAGCGGTTTAAAAATTTTGGATGAGAGAACCGGGGTGAGTCAATTGTCCCAGCTGTCATTTCACTGTGTCCTGCAGCTGTAACGCCACCTTCAGGTTCAAACTTATCACTAAAGCACTCCCACTGTTTTGGGACAAATGAAACATAATAATTTTTGTTTCCTAAGTGAAACACTCTTTAAGATGCTTTGCATTTATTAAAAATAAACTTTCTAAAAGCTTATTTAGGATGAAAATTATCACATTTTTCCATTTTGTGGCCTGTTCTACCCATTAGAGGCAGACACCAAAAATACAATCAATTCAGTTCAGTTCATTTCAATTCAGTTTCTTTATATAGCACCAAGTCACAACAGAAGTTGTCTCAAGGCACGAAATAGAAACATTCCTATATATGAATAAGTTAACAAAAACATTAATGTACATAAAAAGTGAGTTAATAACATTAATTATCTGAGGAGCAGACTGCTTTGAGTTGAACTTTGTTGCAGAACTCTCACCTTAAGCAAGCATGAAGGCGATAGTGGAAAGGAAAAACTCGCTTTCAACAGGAAGAAAACCTTTAGCAGAACCAGGCTCGGGACAAGCGGCCACCTGCTTCGACCGGTTGAGTTTGAGAGGAACAGGAAGGAGGAACAGATACACAATGGCAGGTCAAGACCAAGGTGTAGTTCATTAGATTTATTTACAAAGCTTTGGAGAGCAGTCCAGCATGCACAGAACGTTAAATCCACTTACAAGATCACACTCTCATCCATCTGAAACGATGACATGCACTAACTTCATGAACTGGAAAAGTTATGTTTTATAGAATGACTCCAGTGCCAGCCCTCAGCACTCCTCCATCTGAGCTTCATTAAAAGTCCACTGCAGAGAGGAAGGAGTGAATCTGAGTCAAGGACTCTTCTTAGAGGACACATCACTGTATCATATCCATATCATATCAATCAAACCTTGAGGATGTTAAAACAAATAGTTCTTTCTGTTCCTCACTGACTGGTCACAGTAAGAGTGATGACATGACACATCAAAGGCAAAAAATAAAATAAAAGGTAAATTAGGAAAGACATTTGTTTTATCCATTTACTCTTCTTTCCATAGCTCTTGAACTAAGAAACATTTTTTTGTTCACAGAGTGTTTTTAAAGCTCAGCGTTCTTATCGAAAAGCAAAAACCTCTTTGCGTTTTCCTGTTTCAGATGGTTGTTTATGAGCATGAAAGGAACGGGATCAGCTCCGTGACGAAAGATGAGTCGGACCCCAGAGCCCTGGCCTACATCTACAAACGCCAAGACACGTACGTTCTCTTCTACATCAAGATGGCCACCCAGGTAACCACACAGGAGAGGATCCTGAAAGAAAGTCCTGCTTTATGTTTCATAAACACTGACGTGCAGATATTTAATATTAAATGTGTTTAATTGTAGTATTAAGTTACTGTAACGTGTCCAGTCTGCCTTTTTGTGAAAATAGATGGCTACTATTAAACATTTTGGATGGCTGTAAAGTGCTGCAATGATTATGCTTATTGCTTTCTTTATTTTTATCAGGCTGATCCGGTGATTCTTGACATAAAAGCAGTTTGCCAGAAAGACAACCAGGAGACATCAGACGAATCTACAGAAACCCAAGTCAGAAACAACTCACAGTCTGTTTTTTTTTTTTTTTTACCTGTTTGTTTGATTTCAAGACATCGTTTGCTTGTTTGTTTGTTTTCAGAACATTTCTCTAGTTGCTCTAAATGAAGCTTCAGTCGCTCCACCTGAGGTAATCGAGCAATTCCCATTTGGTTTTGTGCATTCATTTATTTTCATAATGGAAGTCACGTGTGGCTCGTTGGTTTTCAGGGAGCTGCTTGGGAGGATGTGTTAAGTCCACGACCCGAGCCGTCAACGGGACAAACAAGTCAGGCAAGTCCCAGCTCTGATTTTTGCCACCGATATGTAAGAATTTTATTTCAAACAGTCATTTCTTCAACATTGTCTATCTAAACAAATACAAAGTGCATACCGTAGTTTTTACGTTTTGCATCCAGTTTTCTTTGAAAGTCACCCACTAGAATACTGCAACTGGATGATATTGGGGTTAAACGTTGGGGAGTTGTTGAAAGATGTTTCCCCATGTTTCTGTCTGCAGGTGTCTTTAAATAATGAGTTGATGGAGGTGTTTTCACCTCAGCTGGAGCAGACTCTGCCCCCCTCCATCAGTCAGCCTGGTCAGTGATCCAGAAATAGACACACTATTGACACGGGGTCATTTCTCCAAAATCAGGGGGTTTGCCTCCTCACCCTTAGAGTCTGACTTCCTTAAAATATGATTTTTTTTTTTTTTTTTGGATGCCACTCCAGCAGTTACTTTAACAGATTTATGTGCAACAACATTAATTATTGTCCAGTATTGATTTTAAATCAATAAATAATCAAGCTCAAAAGCAAGATTTGAACTGTTGGAGACAGGAAGATGAGTCCCAAGATGAGTTTAATTTAAAGGAGGAACTCGGAGTCAGCAGAGCAGGGGATCCAATTTTACCCAAATTTAAAGCCAAACACATTCAGGCTTGGAAGAAAAAGAAATATCAAACTTGATAGACATGGTTGAATGTGATGGCAGAGGGAGCAAATAAAAGTCAGGAGTTTATACATCTACTAACATCATTTATCTATAACATGCTTTAAAAATATTTAAAGTAACAGAGATATTAATAAAGAAAATGTCAATGATGTGAATAAAGAGAATCACTAAACATAATGAAACACCTTAAATTAAAGCACATGAAGGATTTCAAACTGTCAATTCAAACACGAGGTCAGCTCAGATGAGAGTCCATAAATGCACCAGGCTGCTTGTCCTGGAGCTAACATGACAAACACTTCCACTTCCTAGATTTCAAAGTGAGTCAGAAACTCATGTTTTTTAATTGTGTTGTAAACCAGTCAGATGTTCCAGCTGTTGTGCTGTCCTTTGACCTGGCAATGCAAAAGACAGTTTGAACTTGATGGCAGTAAAGCATCACAAAAAAGTTGGGATGGGGGCATGAAAAATCTGTACAAGTCAGTGGCATGAACAAGAAACAGCCAGGGGAGCATTTTGTATCTAATTATGTTTGTTGGCAACAGTTTAGTAAGAAGACTGGATTAAAAAAAAGAACAACTTGGAGAAGTTGAATCAGGCTCAGGAACATGTCCATGATTCATTGTCTGTAAACACAGTACTTTGTGCCGTCAACAACTGCAGCTTAAAGCTCTATCTTCCCAAAATAAAACATAAATGAACACCATCCAAAAAAAAAAACGCAGCCATCTTCTGTGGACCAAAGCTCATTTAAAATGAACTGAGGCAAAGTTTCGCGCTCAATAATCCAGGTAAAAATCCAACAATAATCAGTCAAGTCATTTGGACAGTATCTTTTTTGGCTGAGATGTTTCGTCCTTCATCCAAAGCATCTCTTCTGGTGTTTTGAATCACTTTGGCATGAGTTGACGGGGGAGACGGTGGGCCCCGAAGGCCATCTTGGCACCATGCAAACCCCTTTTTTTCCCCTATGGAATGTGTTGTTGTAGCAATCAGTTTGTTTGGTGTCAACTCAGATTTGAAGAAGTCCTTTGGATGAAGGACGAAATGTCTCAGCCAAAAAAAAAAAAAAAACATCCAGATGACCTGACTGCACATTGTTGTTTTGTGGTCAGATGTATCGAATTAGAAATTTGTATTTCTTTGTAGTAAAGAAAAGAGGGACTATGCATCTTGTCATCAGTGCACAGTTAAAAACCCTGCCTCTCTGATGGTATGGGGGTGCATTTGTGACAACAGCATTGGCAGTTGGAAATGCACCATCAATGCAGAAATGTACTATAAGTTTTAGAGTAATATTTCATTCATATTAATCCGGCATGAGCACCCAGGACTGCTGAACAGCAGGAATCCTATACCGAACAAGAATGAGACCTTCCCTCCATAAATCACAGTCTCCTCAATGGATGTTTACAGACGGTTGTTAAAAAAGTGGGGATGCCTTACAGGACAAGACACAGCCCATATTACATTTAGGTTGTGTTGCTGCCATAAAAGTTATAATAATTAAAAAAATAAATTTACTATAATTTTTACTTTCTGCATTTGATTGACTATATTTCATTGCGAGTAGAATTTGGGTTTATGAGTTATGCAAATATAGTTTATACAACATTCCAACTTTTCTGGATTGGCATTGTAATAAAAAGACTTCTCAACATGTGTCCAAACACTTTTTTTTTTTTTTTTTTTTTTTTAATATTACATTTTTGTTTTCTGAAACACTTTTCTACTTTGTGATGAGAACTTTGGAGACTAATTATTGGTTTTCTTCTGATTTATAAACTCTTTTGTTTTTATTTATTTTCTCCCACAGAGTCTCCACAGCCAACGTTGTCCACGGCTCAGATTCTCTCCATGTTCCCCAACCAGCCAGTGGGGGGCTCTCCATACACTCCCCCTCCTTACTCTCCCACCACAGTGCCCTGGGGTCAGCAGGGCCCCCTGGGAAACCAGTGGGCATGTTCCTGGCCCACCATGCCAGGGGTGCCAGCATGGATTCCACCGAGCGTCATAGCGCCACCTGTAGGTGGACAGCCTCAGGGGTGCAGTGGGGTGAGCCATCAATACGGGTTCATGATGGGTGGGGGTCCTGCTACTCCATCAGCTCCTAACAAGTACTCCAACCCTTTAGAGTCCCTGTCTAGTCCCACTGGATCAGCTGGAAACCTGGGACCCTTTAACAACCACTCGTTCGCATGATAAACTAATTAAAATGTTTGAAGTTGCCATGAAGTTCTGATTTAAGTCGTTTCAGTTTTAGTCCCCCGCCCCAGAGCTCATAATTCTGTTCATGAGATGTGAAATTGATCAGGTATGAAAATCTGAAAAGTTAACTGTTTCTGTTTTCAAGGCTTTTATTTTTTTATTAGCTTCAGTGTAAAGTTTGGGGTCACGACAGAAACAACACGTGTTTTCACTTCATCAGTGACTTTTTATGGATGGAGTACTTGTCTTTTTTCTTTGTTGTCTTTAGTTTATGAATTGCAAACTTAAACAAACTGTAAATCGGATACTTTAAAAATAGTGTTTATGGTAAATGATAAATGGAGCTTACTTATATAGCGCTTTCCAGCCCCCTATGAGGGGCCCCAAAGCGCTTCACAGTACCAGCCATCCACCCATCCATACACACATTCATACACCGGTAGCGGTGGGTACCATGCAAGGCGCCAGCCAGTCCTACTGGGAGCAACTCGGGGTTAAGTGTCTTGCCCAGGGACACAAAGAGGTTTGCAGTGACCGGGGATCAAACCCAGGACCTTCCGGTCCTGAGCCGGCTGCCCTGCCTCTACACCATCTCGGCCCCTTACTTTACTTTACTTTAGGCAACATGACGTTCACCATTTCCCAGAAGTTACTCTCTCCTCACAGAATCCGTCTTCAATGGTGGCTTCTCCTCTGGTCACGCTGGTGGCAACAATTCCCAACTCCCTCAGAGGGCCTGAGGTCCATGTTTCTGAACTGTTGGAAGGTAATCCCGATTTATGCGGAGGTTTTATCCTACGTTGTAGATTCTTTTTTCATCTAGCTCCACAAACATGTGCCACTGATGCTGCTAAAATTACATACCTGGTTAGTTCCTTAAGAGGAATCACTTCTTTGGTCACAAGCTTATCTGCATTCTCATCCTATTGAGTGATTATCTTTTCTTACGTTTCTTCAGGCTTTTCAGAGGATGTTTGATCATTCCCTTCCATCAGGTGGAGAAAGCTAAATGACTATTGACAAGAAAGTCCATGCCCAATAATCCAGGTACTAAATCCAATAATTCTCAGTCGGGTCATCTGGACAGATTATTTTTTATTGTTTCTATAACAAAAGAAACCGTCCAGATGACCCGACTGAGAATTACTAAATTACTATTCACCACAAACAAGGTAAACAATCTGTAGCAGAACAGTCAATTAATTTCCGAGTCATAGCAGAGGAGATTGACTGGGGGAGGGAGCCAGCCAGGTAATCAGGTAAGAGGTAAATGTACTCTTACTGCCTTCAGTAAGAGGTACATTTTTTTTTTATTCATTTTCTGACCAGTTAAATGACCTCCTTACTATTCTTGAGGAACTGGAAAGCCTAGATGATTCTATTGATTTTGCCATTTGTTTGGACAATTGCATCAGAGAAAGGGAACAAAATATTGTAAAACCTACAAATTCAAAATACAGTTTACAGCCCCTGTAAATATTGTAAATGTATTATCTCTCACCTTTGGTATATTGAGTGTTCTTAGGATTTTAACACAATTCTAAAAAAATGAACAACACAAATGTGTCAACTACAACCTTTTTTTGTCCCTGAAAAGCTACAGTTTATGATCTATAGATCATAAATGTGGATATGCTTGCCTTTATCTGTCCGGGTCATCGCTGCACCAAAACTCTGATAGGATGAATTTTATCAATACTGCATGAACATCACTTCAAGGCAATAAATCTTTAAATGGAGAAGGGTAAAGGGTGTGTTTGCCTCACAGACTAAATGGCATCCCAAAGCATGATCCTGTAGAATGGAGAGCAGCTTCACGGGTGACCATTCACAGCATTCCTGTATATAAATTAATTCAGTGCTTCAACAGCAGTTTTTGTTTGCTAAAATTCCCTCTTGAAGCTAAACAGAGCTTGTAACATTTTAACTAAAACAAATGCAAGTAAACAGTTTTTAAAAAGCCACAAAAAATAACACATCATCTATTTTGGACAACACTTCAATAAGACATGTCAGCTGTATTTTCTCCAGCTAAAACACTAAAGAAATGTAGTTACTGTATGTTTAGAACATTGAATATCCAGTTGGTTTCATAACTCAAGAGGTCCTTTGCTTCGATGTCTCAGTGCCAATGCCAATCAATGTTTTTTTTTTTATTTATTTATTTTTTTTATAAATGTTACATTTCTTCATTTTAATCGTAGACATATTGGTATTTCACACTGTTGTTTTTACTAATAGGTTTTAATTTATCTTGTAAATGTATCCTTCTTAGGCAGCACGGTGGCGCAATTGGTAGAGCTGCTGCCTCTCAGCGAGAAAGTTGCCGGTTTATATTAATTCTAGGTGGAGTTTGCATGTTCCCTCCATGCATGCATTCTCTCCATGCATGTGTGGGCTTT
>JARVGQ010000981.1:13289736-13301617 GCA_031762355.1 Hypsolebias martinsi | reverse complement strand
TTTATTTATTTATTTATTATTATTATTATTATTTTTTTTTTTACAAAATTCAAAACTTAAAATCAATGGCTGATTTTCATTAGTTGGTTTTAAGTAACTTTGTTCTCATTACTGTTGTCAATTTCAAGTTTTTTTTCCGTGAAATCATTTAGTTATTAATTAATCTCAAAATACAGATGTGACTAATCATTTTTTGAACTGACTAAAGCGACCTGTTGGAAGCAAACCATTTGGCTGCAGAGCAAAACAAGAAAGAAGCAAAGAGGCTACAGGAACAAGAAAGGAAAGAGCAGCTAGAGAAACAAAAGAAACAAAAGGAGCTAATGAAGAATTTTCAGGTAAAAAAAAAAAAGGCAAATTATTCATCTACCAGAAAACAATATGTCTTCAAAGCTCCAGTGTGGTTTCTTGTGTTTACAGATTTATTTTTATATTGTTTTTTTTTCTTTCTCCTTCTTAAAATAAACACCATTATTTGTGCTGTCTACCTGCAGATTCAAGGTAAGATGGAAGTTCTTCACACAGCCAAAGCTCGTCACGACTGGTGCGGGGAAGGAAAACTGGATCTCAGTGTTCGACAAGGAGAAAGTGTGGAGATTCTTCGAGTGGAGAACAATCCCATAGGGAAATGGCTGGCTCGTTCAGCCAGTGGAAACTGTGAGTTTCAGTATCCGTTTCAATCAGTGCTGTAAATTAACTTTAGTTTTTACTTTGTTTTTTTAATTCACAAAATCCACAAGGCACCTCTCAGTGCTGAAACATGATATAATAACTATAGTCTCTGTTGTAGTGGTGATTTAATCTTACTGTACTGTAGCTGTTTCTTATAGCAAGCGAGATTTGGAGGACACCTGCTTCATTTTGCAGACTGAACTGATCACACTTTGACTAGAATTGATTTTAGTCTCACCTCATTGGTTAATCATGTATTTTTTTTCCACCAAGGAGAGATGACTCAGCCTCTCTGACATGACGCTGCCTTAGAAAGAGCACAATGAAGCATCTTTACCACATTTACCACACAGGATACCTTTTTTTTTCCTTAAATGACAAACATGAGATGGGAGAAAAAGCAAAGAATAAATATTCATTGTTATTTAGAGTGCTTAATAAAAAGATACAACACAATGTCTGGTGAAGTGAACCCAAGTGTTCAGGTATGAAGACAGCAGGCAGGAATAAAGTTTTAATCCAAAAATAAAATGACAAGCCAGCAGAGGGCAAAAAGAAAACAAAGGCAGTATGCGATATGCATTTTTAAGGAATGCAACACCTTTATTTATTTATGATTTGAGTTAAGACCTTACATGAAAGACCATTTATTTCTATTTGATCCTTTAAATGATTTGGGTGCACTTCCTGTTTTACAAGAAACTTAAAATACGATGAATCCTTTTATGCAGATGACATTAAGTTCTATGTGTGAGATTATCAAACCTTGCTTTGACCCTGCTTTTATATTTTACTGTAGCAACAATACAAGTCGAAGTGTGCTGCAACAAGAGCATGAAAATAATCTTGTTGAGGTTAATTTAGGTTTTAAGTTGATGCTTGTCCGTGTGACGGTGGTTAAGGTCTTGAATATACACGCATATGAAACAAGCCTGTCATAGGCTGAGAGTACACTATGTGGTTTATATTGTATGAGTGTAGTCTACTGCATGTGTTGCACAAGGAAATGAACATAAAACATAAAAGTTGTATCAGTGGTCACTGACATCCAGGCCTACTTCAAGCATTTTAAGAGGAAAAATACATGTGAAAAGAGTAATGCAATATGAGAGACACTTTTACATTGGCAGCTAAACTCATACACACTATCAGTTTGCTCCACATACCTCTAACGACAATAGATAAAGTTATCAACCAAAATATGTCACAAATATTCAATGTTTATCTATACATTCAAAGTAACATGTCTCATTAAAAAAATCACACTTTAGCAACAAGATATATAAAATAACTTAAGACTTTGTTGAAAAAAATGCTTGCCAGTTTTAAATCTAAGCAAATTTATAAATTGACTGATAACTCAAAGCCCAAAATCCCATAAAATAATTTATTTACACATGCCATTGTTAGAAGTGTATTTAGGTTTTTCTGTTAGTTTTTGTATAAATGTCTTGAGCTGCTCCATTGTTGACGGGTGTCTATGACTCAGGTTAAACACTGAAAATCTTGTGATTGAAGAGATCCAAAGTGTCAATACCCTAAGTGTCAATGTTAATGTCACTTTATCTATGTGCACATAAAATCAACAAAAATTGACCAAAGTGCTTTACAATTACATAAAAAAGAGTAAAATTACAAAAAGAACAAGTAAATCTAAGAGATCTTGCGCCATCAAAGAAACACAAGAAAGTTAAAAATAAAATAGAAAACACGAGAACAAGAAAAAAACATAATCATATATTTCTTTGTTACAGCTATGCTTCTTGGCAACAAATCTTATGACCTTAAAAAGCCTGTTTGATCTCTCCTAAATGGTGCAGCATTTGTTAGGATGCGTGGGTTAAGCAGCAGAGTTGAGCGTGTGGTTTGAAAACATAAAAACTTGCAAATCTTCTCTGCAAATGCCCAACATCATTTTCTACTAATGACTTCTGTTTGATGTCTTGGATTGAATGACTGAAGTCTCAAGAAACAAGATGCATTAGAAATTTAACTACTGTATTGATATTTTGAACAAACAGTACCATGTGGAAACACCATACACAGCCACAAGAGCCTGGTATTTCAGGCAAGATTAGTTTATCTGCATGCTTCAGTTGTTCTAAAACTCAACTTTAAACTGTACAACTGATGTTTGTGGACTGAATTCAACATTTTTACAATTTTGTTTAGTAATTAAGAGAACGACCTAACAGCATGTACATAAATAATGTCCTATGTCATGATAGATTCACAGTGTGTGTTTTTGCACAGATGGATACATCAGCAACACGTGTGTGGATATCGACTACGAGGCAGTGAAGAGAAAAATGCCCCTGCTGAAAAAAATGAAAACATTAGATTTACCTCCACCACCTCCAGACCCTCCTCTGACGTTAAATGTGGAGTCTGACAGCAGAGACAGGTAAATACAGATCAGATAAATGCTGTTATTTTCACAATTTTAAAAATACGAAACAGTTCAGCTCATTTTAACTGACATCTCTTCACGGACCTTGTTGTGAAGAAGCATAAAACAATGTGTGACGGAGAAATTTATGTTTGTTGGAATTACTTTTTTCTTTTGTTTGTTTAATCAAAAATGGTGTTTATGTTTGCTTTTTCTTTTTTTGCAGTTTGCTTGCAGAGGATGGTGAGTGGCTTCTTGTGATACAAGCAGATTAGGATTAATAGCATGCTGTGGTGAATGTGAAACACCTAATTATAAAACATTTGGAGTATTAGTATTGAATTATTACATGTTAAATTAGGTTCTAAGCTCTAGTTTCTTTTAACAATTACAGTTTAAATAATAGATGATATTTTATTCTAATAAATTCATTATCATTGTACTTTTTATTATTAAGTTCTCAAATATGTAATGGCAATATTTATTCATAAAAATAATTGAAAATTGCCAAAAGTGCTTAAAATAAATGTAAATATGTTGTCACATAATTAGTGATATGAAATTGTTTATTTCTCCTCCTGTGTTGTGTGTGGTCGTACAGGAGTTTTTTCTATAAATGTAATATAAATTTAGTTAAAAATCTGACTACTGTATACTGATAAGTGGAGAAGGAGAATATTGTGTTGTAAATAGACTAAAGATTGGTACAAATACTATTTTTTAAACTCTACAAACAAAAACAGCAAAAGACCATAGTTCAATTCAGTCTTATTATAATCTCAAAATTTCAATAATTAATATTTCACAAAACTTATTTGAGCAAAACCACTATTTTACTAATATAAATATATTTATATCCCATAAATTGTTATTGGCTTTAACTTTTGACTTGAATAAACAAATAGCTTTTGACAAATTGACAAATATTGTTTGCTACTAAATGCAAGACAAAATCATTTTTGACTAAATTTTTTTGTTATTGATTTATTTATTTTGTTTTCAGATGATTATGATGATGTTCAGACAATGCTTGAGGATTTTCCTCCTCCCCCACTTGAAATCAGGTATATTTTACATCTGATCCACTGGACAGGAGCTGAAAATAAAAATGCTAAGATGGCAGAAACTTGTTGAATAATCTTAATTTATATTATGATGGAAAGAAATTAAATCAGATGAAGATAAAGAAGCAAATAAAGATTTGTTTTGAGTAATAACTTCATCCCATTTTCTGATTGTGTTAAAAAAATACAACTTTCACTGTTATATTTTTGTTTTCAGCATAGATCCCAAAGTGGAAAAGGAGATGAAAAAAAAGTTCAAGGTAAACTTTTTAAAACTAAATAATTTGTGTAGCTATAATTGATGAGATTATCTGTTTGCCCACCTTTTCTTTCTTTAATAACTTTAACAAACATGTATGAGAACTTACAGAACTGAACTCACATCCACACAAAGATGACATGAACTGACCTCTGGGACTGTTTCTCCTCAGTATGAAGGTCCTGTCAGGGTGCTACAAACCATGATGGTTGATCCCAACTGCATCATAAAAAAACTCGGAGCAAAGGATCTTCAAGTGACGCAGGGAGAGGTCGTGGATGTCATCCAGCTAACCAGCAAGAAGAAATATTTGTGCCAAAGTACTGCTGGGAAATGTATGTGAACAATTGGGAGTTTCTCAAACTAGATTTTAATTTTATCTAGATAACTAAAACGTAAGGGATTTTTTTTTTCTTTTTTTATGATAGGAGACATAAATATGTTTCTCATTTTGTGCAGATCACAACACCAATATTCATATCCATGTTTAAAGTTAGCAAAATGTAAAAAAAAAAAAAGACAAAAAGCTCATAAAAGGCAATCATAAGACATCACTTCTTGTCAAAGACAGACAGCATTACGTCATCTATCGGTTTACAAACTAAGCCCGGCAGACAACATTACGTCAGGGGCCAAAAATTCAACATCCACTGAGACACTGACACAACACAACAGACACACAAGCAGAAAGTACTGCTAACAAAGACTCTGGCTGGGGTGCAAGTGTATATGGCTAAAATTAATATGATCCAATTACAATGAAGCAGCTCTTTCTCTCCATCTCATACAATATCCTGTTGTCTTTATGTCAGAGAGCAAAAAGTATAAACTCGGACAGAATAGTGGTCCATCAAGACCAAGTTTCAACAGTGAGTTCTTGTTGGATCTATTAATTTCATTAAAACACAACAAATCTCCTACTCTGCACAGCAAAGACGTCTGTGGTGATATTTCAGCCATAACTGTGTGATGATCAGAAGGAAAAGTTAGACACTACAACATCTCAATACCTACATGTTTAATTTGCTGATATAATAAGAGTTAGGGGAAACAGAACAAGTTTGAAAGTTTATTTGAAGACTGTAAAAACATTGTCAGAAATAAGAAATTTTAGAATTGTGAACCGTCCATCCATCCATTATCTTCAGCTTGTTCTGAAGTTGAGTCACTGGGCAGCAGCTTGAGCAGGGAGGCCCAGACATCGCTTTCCGCAGCCACTCCAGCTCTTCTACGAGAATTCCAAGGTGTTCCCAGATCAACCAGGAGACATAGTCTCTCCAGCATGTCCTGGGTCTTCCCCGGGGTCTCCTCCCAGTCGGACATGCCCAAAGCACCTCCCTAGGGAGATGCCCAGGGAGCATCTTTACCAGATGCCTGAACCACCTCAGTTGGCTCCTCTCAATGTGGACGAGCAGCGGTTCTACTCAGAGTCTTTCCCGGATAACTGAACTTCTCACACTATCTCTAAGGGAGAGTCCAGCTACCCTGGGGAGGAAACATTTCAACCACCTGTATCTCCAATTTCTTTCTTTCTGTCATTACCCAGTGATCATGGTCATTGGTGAGGGTAGGAACATACACCAACTGGTAAACAGAGAGCTTTGGCTTACACTCATGGCCCCTCGAGGACCATAGTGAGGGTAGAGAGCTGCTCCAGTGTTCCCCAGCCAGAAACTGAATCTGCATTGTTCCTCCTGGATCTGAGGTTCGATCAGTGATCAAATTGCTTTTCCAGTAGCACTGAATAGAACTTGTCATGGAGGCTAAGGAGAGTGATGCCCCTATAATTGGAGCACACCCTCTGGTTTTTGAAGAGGGGAACCACCTGCAAATCCAGTGGCACTGCCCCCAATATTCATGCAATGTTGTAAAGGTGTGTCAACCAAGACAGATCCACAACATTCAGAGCCTTGAGGGAAAAAAGGGCATATCTCATCCACTACTGGAGCACGGCCGACACAAAGCTTTTTAACTACCTCGGCGACCTCAGTCATGGTTATGGACAGACTAGACCTGAAGTCCTACAAATTAGCTTACTCAATGGAAGACATGCCGGTGGAATTGAGAAGGTCTGAGAAGTATTCCTTCCAGCTTCCAATGACATCATTCACTGAACACAATGATAGTAAAGCACTGCTTTCCCCTCCACAGCTGCCTGATGGCATGCCAGAATCTCCTCAGAGCCTATCAAGAGTCTTTATCCAAGGCCTCACTGAACTCCTCCCACATCAGAGTTTTTGCCTCAGCAACAGCCAAAGCTGCAGACCGCTTGGCCCTCTGACATTCCTCAGCTGTCTCTAGAGTTCCATCGGCAAACAAGGCCTGATAGAACTCCTTCTTCAGCTTGACAGCCTCCCTAACCCTGGGTCTCACCCACCGAGTTCGAGGATGGCCACTGCAAGAAGCACCAACAACCTTGCGGCCACAGCTCAAGACTTGCTGTTTCAACAGTTGAGGTGTGGAACATGGCCCACTCTGACTCAATGTTCCTCACCTCATCTGGGATGTGGTTAAAGCTCTCCCGAAGGCATGACTTGAAGATCTTTCTGACAGATTTTTCTGCAAGGTGTTCCCAGCAAACCCTCATGACACATTTGGATCTACTGGTTCTATAAGTCCTCTTTCCCCACCATCTAATCCAACTCACTACCAGGTGATGATCAGTTGACAGCTCAGCTCCTCTCTTCACCTGAGTGTCCAAAACAAACACCGTAAATCAGATGACATGATTATGAAGTCAATAACTGCTCTACAACCTAGGGTGTCCTGGTGCCAAGTGCTCTTATGGACGCCCTTATGTTCGAACACGATGTTCTGAGGGACAAACCATGACTAGCACAGAAGTCAAACAACAGAACACTACTCGGGTTCAAATCGGAGAGACTGTTCCTCCCAATCATGCACCTCCAGATCACACTCATTATCCACATGGACATTGAAGTCCCCCAGCAGAATAAATGAGTCCCCAGCTGGAACGCCTTCCAGCACCACCGCTAAGGACCCCAAGACGAGTGGATACTCTGAACTGCCGTTTGGTATGCAGGCAAAAAAAAAAAAACAGTCAGAGCCTATCCCCCCACCCAAATGTTCAGGAAAGCTACCTTCTAACCTACCGGGGAAAACGCCAACACACAGGGACCAAGTCGGTAGGAGGGATGGGGGGTGGTGGGGTAAGTGTAGACCCACACCAGCTCAGTGCTCCTCACCATGGGCAACTCCAGAGTAGAATAAGATCCAGCATTTTTCAAGGAAAGTGGTTCCAGTGCTGTGTGTCAAGGTGAGCCCAACTATATCTGTCCCTCTCAACCTCACACACAAGCTCATACTCCTTCCCCACCAAAGAGGATGTGTTCCTTCCCAAAAGCCAGATTTGGTAAGCCAGGGTCAGAGCGCCAAGGTCCCCACCTTTGGCCACTGCAGTCATGCATCCTACTCATATGCCCTCTCCTGCAGGTGGTGGACCCACAGGAAGGCAAACCAATGTTGCTTGTTTAGGCCGAGCCAGACTGGACCCTATGGGTAGAGACCAAGTCACCAGGCACTCGCCAGTGACCCCAGTAACCCATGTTAAGGCAAGGGACACTGAGCTCCTTGCTGTTTTCTATGTGTTTTTGGAATTGCTCTTTGACCTGTCACCCACTCATGTCCACTCATCAGGATTATGCACTATTTAATTAAAACATTTTCATGCCAGAGTTTGAAACGCTTTTTATTGTGAAAAATGACAGATACTTGACACAATCTCATATGATCTCTTGAAGGATTACAGATAATTCTCACCACACCTAACTTTGGCTCAATATCTGTTAACACTGACTGTTAAGCCATGATTTTGTTTTCCAGGGATGAATTGCGGTGGCGGCCATCTTGAATTTTGTTGACTTTAGTTTTAAATATTATTTCATACAAATGATTACTTACTGTGAGCTTCAATGAAACCTTTCTGCTTTTTTAAAATACAGTAGATATTTTGGGATTAACAAACTCATGCACATGCAATTATATTATCACCCACCATGGAGGCCAACAACAAATCATGAAATATTTTTCTCTTCACAGATGGTTATGTTTCTACAGCTCTTCTTCTTCCCATGTGAGTTAATTCTCCAGAGTTCTTGTGATTTAATTTTAAAACTTTTTTTTTTTTTTTACTCAGGATAGTTAATTTTTTTAGCTAAACTGTTAACAAATCTTATTGTGATTGGCTTCATTTTTTTCCAACGTGCTGTCCTTTTTTAAATTTAGAATAATAAAACTAACATTAATGATCAAAAAATCTTTTTTGTGCACTAACTGCAATCTTTCATTTCAGGGAAGGAGAAATATACGATGATGTTGATTATCCAAATGGTAAGTATGAATTCTTACATTCTGTAATAAATATAAGTACAGTTTTATTCAATATTTATTTATTCTGCTTATTTTGATATTGTTTTTTACTGAGTGGTTTGTCTGTTTCAGATGTCTACGACAATGATGTTTCACAAACAAACTATTAAATGTGTCAAACTTGATATAAATGTGACAACAAACTGTTTTAAAGAAAAACTAAAACATCAAGGTGAGAGAAATCATGAACTGGAATTTTTTAAAATAGATGAAGTGATAAGAAGATAATTTATGTCAGGTGGTAAACAAACAAAGCTGCATTAAACTCAAACAGCAGTGGTCATGAGCTTTAGATTTTAAGCGGTAAAATAAACTATTTTCAGTTTTATTAACAAAACTTCACAAAAAACAAACTGACTGTCTTTTAAAAAAAGCAGTGTTGATGAACTGTTTCCTTTTTAAAAGTTTTTTTGTTGACGCAACACACTGAGATTATTAAACTGTTTTGTCAAACTGCTTGTATAGAAAGTTAATACACTATTTCTGTTGCTTTGTGTATTTCTAAGCATTGAAAGATAATTTAAAATAAATGTAACGTTTGTAAAGATTGTTTTTTGCTTTGTGTAATTTATAAAACCTGAACGTTATATCTTGTTTAGGAAGAGCTGCAACAAACTTATTTGCAAACTATTTACATAACGTTAAAAGATGCAGTAAAAATCTGAAGCAGATCTGTGGCCACAATGGGCAAGTTGGATTAGTGGTTAGCCGTTGCCTCACATCAAGAAGGTCCTGGGTTCAATCTCTGTGCTTTTTCTGTGTGGAGTTTGCATGTTGTAATCATGTTTGTGTTTTTTCCAGTATTCAGGTTTCCTCCCAGTCCAAAACATGCATTTTAGGTCAACTTCGGTCCCAGGCTTTCCTTACAGAAGAGATCTGTGATCTCAATGGGATTTGTCTGGTCCAGTAAAATAAAACATAAAGAAGTATAAGACAACTAGGTTCATCTGGAATATTACATAGAAATATAATTTATTGCAGTTTTCTTTATAAACATGCTTTTCTAGATGTGTACGAGTCCATCAGGATCTTGCAAATGATGATTTTTTTAATGTCATAATGCATCTTGTCTGTACCAGTAAGGTTGTGCACAAACAAATGATGTAAATAACTAGTCTTCAATAAAAAATATTCAGTTTAACTTTTTGTTTATTCTATTCTATTATATCCAACAGCATGTTCAATAGGAAAAATGTATTCTTTATTTAGCGTAAGAACATCCTTACAATGAGATGTACATATATTTACTTACACTTCATTGGCTTTGCAATAAAGAATGATTTTTTTTTTTACTTCCAAAACAGCCCAACAAATTATATCTGATGGGGAAAAAAACTGTGTTTATTGACAAACAAGGTGTTTACGAAAGTACTGAAACTAAAGTGACATTTCTGCTGAATCCAGCTTCAAGGACAGCTGCAAGAAACAAAAGAACGTTTTGTTCAAGATAAACAACTCCTGCTCTAAAAGAAGTAGACAATCACCAAAGATGAGACAGTCACAGCTAAAACAAAACGGTAAAAATGTAATGACTTCTGAAAGGAAAACAAATTCATGTAGTCTCCAGTTTGGTCTGAAAAAAAAAAGTACAATTCCAGGGTTGTAAAGAAAAAGGAGCAATATTGCAATCAAAAGAAACAAAAAGGGAAAAAAGCAGACATCAGGGAGAAGTTTGTAACGTTTGCGTTGAATAGTTTACTTTCTGATGGAGGTCCGGTCGCTCCAAACTCTGATCATGATCCAAACAATCTGAAATTTGACACACATTCATTTGGTTAGAGAAGCTTATTGTTAATTTTTGGGAAGTTTCTCTCACATTTATGTTTTTAAAAACTGGAAACGAGTTTGAACATGAGATACAGAGCTTACAAAACTCCTGCTTTATGGAAAATAACCACATTATTGAACTGCAAACTCAATGAGTAGTTTATTAAATATAAAATTAATTTAATTAAATACCATGAACTTCAATGAGTCAGGTCTTCCTCATCTTCATGCAAATAAAGCTGCTGAATAAATCTTAAAATTATGGATTTATTTATTAATCTCTCACAACAAAGTGATTGTTTTCAGCAGAGTGTGAGTACTGTGGGTACATTTTCACACTTATCCATCAAGTAAGGTTATTATAAGACAAATAAATAAAGTTTGAAATGGATGAACACAAATAAAACCAAAAGTTTAAAGGAAAAAAAAAAGCCTACCCTAAGAATCCATTTGAATCTTAAGTTTAAATCTTCTCATGCTTTTGTTGATACTAACAAACAAACATGCTTTACTTTCATCTCGTCAGTAAATTCAAGAGACTGAAACATTCAGATTTATCAGAGGTTAAACAATAATCCCTGACTTCCTGGTTGTAACATCAGGGATGATGAAGCCATCAGAATTACTCACAAAACCATGCAGAACATGATGAAGACGTTCCACAGAGCGATGAAGATCCTGAAGTATCGCAGGCTGAGCAGGAACTCTCTGATGTTGTCGCCTGAGAAACAAAAACAAGATTAAATAAATAAAATGACAAAATTTAAAACTGTTACAACTCCTGCAAAGTAAATTCTACTCTGGTAACAGGTACACAAACATGTCCGATCTCTGATTATACATAGTGGGAGATTTGTACTAAAGATTTAATGTGTAACATTTTCTGACTGCTCGGGTAGGAACTACAGTAGTTTCAAGACATCACATGCAGCATCAAATTCTGAGAGCAAAAACTAATTATCTACATTACCACTGGCTATTTGTTGAGGAAACATGTATTCTATGATGTGTTTGATAATTATAGAGTTTTTGTAGTAATACCCCAGTAATAAGAACTAAATGTTTCTAGTTCCCAGTGATCAATTCATGAAAACATAAAACTATTTTCTCTTTAAAGAACTGATAACTCTGTCCTGTTCTTGGATTTATTTATTTTTTAAGTAAACTCAGGAGACAAACTTTAATATTACAAACATAATTTTATTTTTAATCATTACCTGGTGCATAGTTGCAGCCGTTGTGTTTTACCAAAGATTTATAAAAACAACAAACACCTCAGGCAAATATTTAATTACTACTGCTTGGGTGTTCAATCCACGGTTTCATTTAGTAAGAAAACAA
>JARVGQ010000981.1:13257328-13268931 GCA_031762355.1 Hypsolebias martinsi | reverse complement strand
GCTCGCACCTTTCTATAGGTCGCAGGGCATGCAAATTAGGCAAAAAGGTGCGACCTATAGTCCGGAAAATACGGTACCTGTAAATGAATCAAATCTGATTCATCTGCTAGTTTGTTTTAGTTCATATTAGCTAAAAATATATTTAATTCCTGTCCTCTTCTGCTGTGCAGAGTTCGTTTCTTTGAGGGTCCTCAGATGGTGGCAGACACGGGCGTCGTCATCGACACTACGATGAGAGGAGGCCGGCTCGGAGTCTTCTGCTTCTCCCAGGAGAACATCATCTGGGCCAACCTGCGTTACCGCTGCAACGGTGAGCCAACTCCTCAAAAAGCTGCTGAGAGAAAACTTTGCTCCAGCATTTCAAATTTAATTTTTTTTTTATTTAGTACTGTAAACACATTTTTGCTGCTCAGATATGGGAACATGTTCTGCATGAGTCCGTCTGGGCAAATTAAATGTTTATTTAGTTCATGTTTAAATAGTGTAAGCTGTTATATCATACAAAGTAAATATAATAAGGCAAAAGAAAATTTTGCACATTTTAAGTTACTGAATTTAAAAAGATTTAAAGCACATTTTCTTAAGTTTAGGATTAAAACTTAGATATGTAGATTTTTTTTTTTGTACGTTGCAAAACTGATGCTTTAAAATTCAAAAACAGCATTAAAAGTCTAGAACATTTTTTCTTTTGATAGACACTCTTCCTGAGGACTTTGACGCCTACCAATCCAAGCAGGTCCAGCTGGTGGCCTGATGACAGCAAACAAACCCAAAGAAAACATGATCCAGCACACAACCAGAACCCAGACAGAACATCATCAAAGCTCTGTCAGACGTGACGTTCAGAAGCACAGCAGCAAAAACCTTCAACAGGAGACCAACAACAGCATCAACTATGTTGCTACTTAACTCAAATGTCTTTCTTTAAATGTTTTGCTAATGTTGCATCATACAAAAACTGAAGTGTCTGGTAAAGCTGAGTAAAAACAGCTTCAAATAAAATCCACAACTGCTCATGTTCCAAAATAAAGGCCCCAAATCAGAAGTTAATTTTCTGGTTAGACTGTAACTATACGATGCAAAAATGTTGGCTTTTATCTTCTGTAAAATGATGACATTTAGAGTGGCATTGTTGATTATGGTTAATTTCTAAAAGAATTGCTGTATTTTGGTCAAAAATTAAAAAAATACAAAGAATTTGGCTTTGACTGTAAACATGAGTGCATAATGTTGGTAAATACTGTATATTTGATACTGTGAATTAAGTATGAACTATTCTATTCTTCATGATGCATGCTGTTTAAAAACAAACTGAAAAAACAAAATTAATATTTCAAAACTCATGGTAATTTTACTGCTTTAGTCATATTTTGTCTTAAAACATTCAGTGATGTACAGGGAATAAATGCAAGAACAGCTCACTGAGTTTCTTCAAGGTTATTTTAACTTCTAGATACAGTTAGAAGCATGACTATCACTCCTAGCTAGCTAACACTAAATGAGGCACAGACCCTAAGAACAGCTGTTTTAGCTTTCTGCTGCTCCACAGCTGAATACTGTGTTCTCATTTGGTGCAGATGCACTCATGCTAAAAACATGAAGCCTGCCGCATCATAACAAGGACTCTTCCCCCTACTCAACAAGCTATCTGGTACTGCTCCATCTGCAAAACAAAAAGAGGCAATCAATGAAATTGTGAAAAATAGGGAAAAAGCAATATGACACCCATATGCCCATTGACCTGCCTTACATTTCAGGAAAAGTTTTCTAACACCAAGTTTACCAATAAACATAACACATAGGAAATTCAGAATAAACAAATTGTAACACACATTTATGCTTTGTCACATTTTGATACACTTTTTTTTTTTTTTGATTAAAGTAGCTGTATATGTACATCATAAACTGAGCAATTTGGGGTTTTCCAGATACTGTATTACATTACTATTGATTTAGTTCCAATTAATATCACTGGGGCCATCGTGTCCATGCTGGCTGGTTTGATGGGGAGCCGTCTTTCCTCAGACTGGCTTGAGATAAAGCAGGAAGTATACCACTTGTTGACAACCTCATCATTTTCTCTCTTCTTTACAGAACACATTTAATTTTGTGACAGGTCCCACACCTGAGACCTGTTGTAGAATGATAAGATTTGGCACAAACAACTCTAGAAAGCCCAGCTATCCCTAAACCCCAGGAAAAACTCATTAAAGGAAGTAGACTAACAATGGTGTGCACTGAATTAGGTACCGGTGTGGCTAAATGCAACTTGTTAAAATGGGGGCTTGCTGGGAATGCAGTCATCAAATCCAGAACATGGACCATCTTTTAACTTGTTGCACCTTAAGTCCTGCAGTACATTTAACATCTGCAGACCTCTGTCAGGTCAACGACAGACATGGCTGTCTTTCTGGTGTGACACAATGTGATGATGTTTTGTCTGTAGTTTATTAAACCTTTACTTAAAAAGGAAATTCCAGACCAGGTCAAGATGGTACACAATCACAAATTCACAAGTTAATTTTTTTAATTAACACCAGAAAACATACCTAAAACAAAACAAGTTTGAATCAACATAAAACACATAAAACAAGAACAAAGTTCAGGTAAGAACAAGCGTGTTGAACTAAAACATTACGCATTAGTTTAGTTTGAGGCGTTTTCGAGTTGCAAAATAGTAGAATGCTCTTTTAAGTTCAGAGAAAATATGGGAGCTCTGAAGAGCAGGTTTTTAAAGGTAAAAACAATTTACATAGTTTAGATAGTTTACATTGAATACCTGTTTGTACATAAAATATACAAATGCTGTTGTCTCCTTTGGTGTAAAGACCAAGAAACCAGAATATAAAGTTCATTGTACAATGATTTCATTATGAAACATAAATAGTTTTGATATGCAGAGATATACTGATAAAAAAACAGACAGATGTGATGTTAATAACTTACTTTTTATGTAAATGTATGGTTCTGTTCAGTGCCCAGAGATGACTTCTGTTGTGACTGGCGCCATGTAAATGAACTGAATTGAAATAACACAGATGTGTAAGTCTCTCTTTACACCTCAAGCACATAGTATTAGAAACTATTACCGGTAACTCATGAAACAGGAACCTTTAGGACCCTCCACTGCAGTGGGTTTTTGCAGGCAGCGCTGCAAGGATCTGGAAACTTTAAGGTAACATTTCAGAAAAAAATACCTTCTGAATAAACACTCACCTGCAGACAAACCACCTTTTGTCATCCTGGGAGTGTTGAGCATCTGAAGTGAAGATCAGCAGCTCAGGAACACTATCATTGATGGTTTTCACCTAATTTTTCTTCAGCCCATTCATTCACTTCACATCTACCGTATTTTTAGACTATAAGGTGCACGTAAAATCCTTTCTTTCACTTTCTCAAAAATCAACAGTCTTATAATCCGGTGCGCCTTATGTTTTAATTCTGGCTGTGCTTACTAACCTCAAACACATTTTATGTTTTTCTGATTTTCCAGGTCTCTCTTGTAAATTAATCCTCAATGCTCATTGGGATTAACCTGAATAACTAAAGGTTAAATGAATGTGGTACACTGCACTCAAAAAGCTGTCAAAATCTTTTAGTTTCAATTAATGCACCTTATAATCTGCTGTGCCTTATGGATGAAAGCAGACCCGTTCATTGATACTGCACCTTATAAGCCGGTGCGCCTTATAGTCTGAAAAATACGGTACTCAGAGCTGTGTTTGCTGCAGCTTTAAATGTGATTTAGATAGAACTGATTTGCAGCTTGGTCTTGACAAAAATCACACAATCTGAATGAGATCAATGAAACAAACTCTGGTTTCAGAAGAAACCAAACAATATTGCTGTATTTTATAAGCCAAACACAAAATCCATCTTGGAAGATGCAGCAAGCTCAATGCTCACCTGAACTGACTGAACTGCAACATCTGAGGCTTAAGCCTTTTAACATTTATAGCAATGCTGCACATTTTTATGCACCCACGGTGTATAGTGTGTTTGTTTTGTCTGTTTGGACTCAAGAAAACTGAACACAATTCTGGTTCAAACTACTGTATAATGGTCTGGACCAGATAGCCTTTTGTTTTTGGACTGCCTTATTATGGAAATCAAAGGAGCCAATAAACAATAAATTGGAAATCAGGTAGTTATTATATTCAAAGAGACATTAAAAGCTTATTTTTCCTTTCCTGTGAGGTGTTTGTAATAAAAGTTGTCAAAAAATGTCTTGAACACAACGGCCCTCTGTCCACAAGTTGCTAAGACACATGGCTTTCTAAAGAAACTTTGGTGTCAAATCTTTACAAAGCAATATAACTATATGAACCAGTGGAAAGATAGGAAGCAGAAACAGTTCAAGCAAAGGGTTTTTGTTTCCTATTGTGACGATTCAAAACAAAAATGCAGCTTAAAACATGTTAAAACCCTGGTGGAAACTGGACTGAATGGTTCAACCAAGTGGAAGTAGTGAAGCATCAGTGATAGAATGGAAAGGTGCAAAAAAAATGAATTGTGTTGTTGTGGGGCAAAGGAAGAACCTAAACAGTGGATGATGTGATGTTCTCAAGAATTGTATGGAATAACTTCTTAAACAACAGCAGGGTCAAGCCTGTTCCTTGTTTGAGCTCGATATCGGACCGTTTTTATTGACAATTTATTGTCGTATATGCGGTGGTACTCTTAAAAGTTTAGAAACCATATTGACTTTGAGGCTGATTAATTGCTGCACAAGGTGCCCATCACCTTGCTGGATAATAAACTAAAGAAATAACAGTTTTCATCTATTAAACTTCACTGAAACTAAATGTTTTTTCCCTAAAAAAAGACTTTTACAGTCTGTCTGCTTCTAACAAAAGACTTTCAAAAACATCTGACCCTTTGTTTTATTTTCAAACAACAGAAAAAGTAATTTTGGATATGTAGTTATTTAAAAAAAAACATTAATTTACTGCTTTTTAGGTTAGGGTCATCTTTTGCTTTCAAATTTTCTGAAGGTGGCAGAAAGTTTCAACGAGGTGTCTTTTAAGTTTTGCACATGATCTAAATTAAAGTAAAAGACATGGCTTTTTTTTTTAACTCAACATCTTTTAGTGGAAATCAACATTCTGAACATTTCACAAGCATGCACATATCCAAAATAATCTTTTCAATTTGCATTTGGAAATACAGATTACAAAATAGAAACAATAGCAAAGACACTTTACAACAGGATCGAAACATCATGCATGTCTACAGCAACACGCTGCGATGTTGTGAAAGGACATAGGACTTTTTTTTTAATCGGCATTTTCTGCAAATCAAGACTTTATGCAGAGAAAAATTTGTCTTCCACATTCAGTTTAATTGATGGTTTTCTTTCATTTTATAAACAAATGGTCACATAAAGAGAATCACATGGCAACAAAGAAATACTACAGGTCTCTTACTACGACTTACAGGACAACAGTGATATAATGCTATTCTCACTAGAAGCTTTAAGTGGAACATAAACTGTAATTCCAGAGCTTTTCATAGGTTTAAATGAAATGTAGTCGTTTGTTATTAAAGGGAAATATTTAAACACCTACAAATCCTCAAACACACTTCGGTTTCTCCTTTGTAAGCTTGAGAAGTGATAAAAGTCAATAACTGTTTCACAAAATCGGAAGAATCCAAATTAATTTGTGCATTAAACAAACAAACAAAAAAAATAAATAAATAAAAAAAAGAGAAAACCATCAGCTGAACTTTACTTTCCACATTTCAGCATTTCGTCATGTAATAAACCCCAACTTCAATACACAAATCATACTCGCGTGTATATATGTATGTATACAAAGCATCCACGTTCTCTTTAAATGTGTTTATTTTAATTTAAGGAAAGATTAATTAGCTGCCTAAACTGATATAAAGTGTTTTCCAGTGTTTGCTGTCAGCATGACATCTAATTCCTAATCATCTCTATTGAAAAGCACGTCAGCATCTCCAGCACGTTTTATCTATCAAATATTTTCTACATCTACAAGTTTTAGATGGTTAAAGGG
The DNA here is from genome assembly GCA_031762355.1 of Hypsolebias martinsi. NCBI lineage: Eukaryota > Metazoa > Chordata > Actinopteri > Cyprinodontiformes > Rivulidae > Hypsolebias > Hypsolebias martinsi. The sequence continues at coordinate 13,262,908 of JARVGQ010000981.1, read as the reverse complement.
GATTTGGATAATAAAAAAATAAGTAAATAAATAAAAAGAGTAACCTGACGTTAAGAGAAGCCTTGGCTGTCTTTTGTGAAGTGAGACTTTGCTGCAGAGCCTGCAGGACGGTAAGCGTAGTCATTCAAACCGCTTCGTTTCAGGGATTCTGAGGTTAAAGGAAATGACTGCAGCCTCAAAGTGAATCGACTGATTTAAACTCTGCGAGACTTTCATGTAGATATTTGGAGCATTTGAGTGCATCAATCCCCCCCCCCCCCCACCACCACCCTGAGGTCCCCATTTAATACAAATGATGGTTATAAAAAGAATCATCACACACAGATTTCAACAGGACAGTTTAAGTGAAATTAGTTTAAACTAAAATAATAGTTTGTTTTTAAGGATGAAGCTGCAGCCTCCAACAAGGCCTGGAGAACATCTGTGAACTTAATATTCTGCAGTAAAAATACCCAAACGTTTATCATGGTAGATTGAATTTGCAATGATGTTAATGTACAACTTATAAAGAAGAGAAAAAGACGTGCCTTTTCATTTCAGTCCGTTTCTGAGACATTTTAGCAACGCAAAGGTATGAAAAACTTTAAATGCATAACTTGAGTGATGTCCACATGTATGTTGTCCATGTTATGTAACCAGATGTTCCTTTTTTCTGAGACTGCACAGATTTTTTTTTTTAATTCTTCATCCCTTAGCCCACAAAATTAAGATGTCCAACCTCATTGTTTTGAAAAACGTGTTTTAAATCAATTGAACTATACTGAGCACGATCTATATGTATTTTTGGTTACTGCATGTATTACATAATGGAAAAAAAAACGTAATAACCCTTTTTTCCCCTTTGGTGTATGTTTTTTCTCATTACTTAAAGATTGAGGGAAAAGAAATGAGTAGAAAAGAAACAAATCCTGTTAAATTTTTAAGCTTTGATCAAATAAGACATTTTTCAGCATTGGTAACATGTCCCAGACGTCCTACATACCAGTTGTGATCATATAAATCTGAGAAATTTCCTCTTGAACATAAGTCTTTGTACTGGAGAACTTAGAACTGTGGGAACAGAAACAGCGACGCTCTCCGCTCCCTTCAAACACAAGAACCCAAGTTGCATTGGAGTAAGCCCTTTCTAATTTTGCATCTTCTAAAATCTGAACACATTTGAAAACGAACATAAAGACAAGCCACAGTTTAGTTTACAAAAGAAAATATAGAATCCATCTGTTTGTATACATCACAATATATCTGGTGTGAAACAGTCGGCATTCACATCGGGCAGAACCGTCTCCCGTTCAAACGCCAGGGAGTCACAACTAAAGTGCAAAGCAACTAGTGGACTAAACATTGCACAAAACAGGGGGGGAAAAAATTGCATTTCACTTTACCCAACCCAGAACCTGACATGACAACCTGACAGGCAAAACAGAAATAAATAAGAATCACATCGGTCTTAAAGCGCACGCCACTTGAGCATAGCAAGATCAAGATCCTGTACATAACATGAGATAAGAACCAGTTTAATGTCTTTCATGTCATGCAGTTGACTGCATAATGCAGAGGCTTTAGGGGTCTACAAATGCAAACTATCAGTGCACGTGCCGAACTGCAGCCTTTACAAGACGGGACCTTCCTTTATGTCAAGGACACCAACAGGATGAGCTGGCTGAGAAGGGATCAAATCAACTGCAGGGTCTATGAAAATCAAACGGTTTCCATCATACGCAGAGAGATGCTACAGTAGGAAGAGGAGGCGGAACAAGCAACAGTCTGTTTCTTCAGAAGGGGGTGGGGGGACTGCAGAGCCAAGAGAGGAAGCTTGGTCCAACAGTAACAGACCAAATGTGCCGAGCTTCGGCTCATTTGGCTAAAACTAGGATGGAGGGATTACATTCTTTTATCATTCGTGAAGTAGCGTTGTACAGAGACGGAGGTAACAGAGTCACTTAACAGTTCACTGTTGCACAGGAGAAACCCACACATGCATCCCTTTAGGTTGGTGATAGTGTTATGTTACACAAATCAAACCTGCACAGAGTTAAAGAAGGCCTTCGTTTGGAGGTCTGGACTGTCAGCGTAGTCATGCATTTTGTTTCAGCTATAGTATGTACAAAGTCTGAATAACTCGTCTTCAGCAGGATGACAGAAGGGAAATGACGGGAAAGCTCCAAACTCTGGCAACACAACAGTGAAGTCTGAACACAACAATGTTGTCAGTTTTTTTTCTTCCTCTTAGGTAACAAAAAAAAAAAACATTGTAAACAAAACAAAAAAAAAATCTGCAGATGTTTTTCAGAGACTTAAAGAAAAAATCCAACAAAAATGATGGGAAATTAGTAACCGATGAAGTGTTGTACACTTTGGGCTATTTTTGATTGGCTTCGACATCATTGATTTTAATCACGTTAAGTGTTTTGAAATGTTTTCTGTGGGATGGATTTGTGACATTAAAACTAATAATCAAATTAAAAGGCAGGGGAAATTTTGACCCCCCAAAAAAAAGGAGTAACTCAAACATCGAAGCATAGCTGGATTTATCTGTGGAGTTCTTTTCCTTTCACCAACTGGAAAGAAAAAGAACCATTTCAGTCAATGATTGTCATATCGCCACCACAACGCACAACATCCTGCACTGCTATACTTCATCTAGTTTACATTTCCGACAATGAATCTAGGTAGTTAAGCAATAATGTGGCACACTACAGAGATAACTTCCACACAAAATGAAAGGGAATGTAGCCCATAATGGTTTTTGAATTTCTCGTGAGGTTACATTTCTGAGCAACATGCAGGTTTTAGCCATAAAAACACCTTTGTTTCTTAACAGTTTGACAAGAATAAATCCAGCAATTTTTGTGAACAATGTTGGATTTTTCCTTTAAGCTTTCTCTGTTTTATTTTGTCATCTCATTTGCATAGGAACCACAGGTGTGTCGAAGGCAAACAAAACCGCTGATGAAGCTTTTGCAGCAAACAGTGAACACTTCAACCCAAACACTGCAGAGGTAAAAACCAATATGGATCCCCGTCTCCAAGGGCTTTTCCCATCAGCGCTTTAGCAGAGTAAAAATATCAGTATGTGTGCACACAAATATTAGTATACCAAAAATGAACCCACGGTAATGGGAAGCTCAACACAAGCCTCTCAGGGAAACTGACAAAAAGGCGAGTCAGTTTTTTTTTTTTTTTTTGGCACAAACTGTTAAGTTCATCCGAGTTTTAACATTTGAACAACAAAGAGGTCATTAAGACGATAGTGTGTAAACAGTTTTGGGTTGTAAGATGACCTCAGTGATTTTAGACTAAAACATTTCTGCTTCTGTGGCTGTTATTGTTGCTTATAAAACTGAACAAACAGCAAATCTTAGCCCATAAAATACACAATAAACTTTTTTTCTTAAAGAGAACTTTTGCTTATAGACTCTCTCAAATAACATATACCATATTTTTTTTTATAAACTCTTTAAAGATTGCACCCTAATGAACCAAATGATCCTTCAATGACTCATTTTATGAGCAATACATCAAAGGTCACTTGCATTTTTGTCAGACTCCCTGTAAAGGAGCAAAAAGCCTCCCCATAATTGCCCTCTTTAAATACTTTAAAACCATCTTACCATTTTGCTCCTTGTAAAAAATAAAACAACAACAACAAAAAAAGCAACAATTTGGCTATAAAGTGTACCGCTACAAAATACAGTACAATGAGTTGTCAAACCTTACATAACAGAAGCACAGAGACTTAAACTTTTCTTTTAAATACAAGAAAGTTAGGAAAATACGCTGTTACATCAAACACTTAGAACAGTAGAATGTTACTGTAAGGCAAAATCAGGTGATTTCACAGTGACGACCTAAAAAAACATTAAGATTTTAGTGTTTTCTGGTTTAAAAGCAAATGCCTTCTTTCACAAGGAGACTTAAATATGCCGTTTGGCTTTCAGTTATCTGAAGTAAATTTAGATGCACTTTTCTTGTGTCCTAGTTAAATAAAAATACCTGATTGCCCAGAAAGCGTCAATTCCAGTAGCATAAAGTTGATCCACTTGAGCACGCAACTTGTTCTGAAGTGGTGCCAAAAACTGAGATTTCGATTTGCCCATTAGGCTGCAGCACATCAACATCAGAGAATGGCACATCTAACACCAAAGAGCAACTATGGGGACGTTTTACACTCCTTCATTAACCAAGTAAAGCTTACAAAAACACATATAAATATGTTGGTAATAATAAACACAACTACACCAGTGAAATTTTACACTAGGCTTACAGACATTTTGGCATCAAAATTTAAGTTATGAAATGAAATATAAAATCTTTAACCAAATAAATAAACATATAAATATGTGTAGCATAAAAACATACAGTACAAGATGAAAATAACATTTGGTTGTCAAAAATAAAGCTTTGAGCATGAAATAGAAAGTTGTTATGCTGCGATGGAATTTCATTGCGGGGTAGCGAGTAAACTGGCTGTGTTGTTTTTTTTCTCCCTCTTTTAGACATAGCCATAAAAATTATTAAACTTAGTGTCTTAGCAGCTTTCTGCTACAAGCAAATATGAATAAAACAAGTGTGGATATGCAAAAAGCTATCAAATGTGTTTTTCAAATATATGTGGCATGTAATGGAACACTGTAAACACAGTAGGCTAGCGAAAGCGCTGAGCGACCATTTTTCTTCAAAACGATAACGAGGCCATCCTATGGCGAGCCACTGGACGTCTTTTTACCCGTCGTTTTACGGTGGAGATTCATTTCGAAGGGTCAAACACCTGGACAGCCATGCAACAAGGGTGAGGGTTCATCCTGCCCTCTCTTCATTCACAAGGTAAGTGTTTTGGTTTTTTTCTTCTTTCCTCTCACTTTGCTCCGAACCTCAGTCAGCTCATCACGTTACAGCCTGTCCATCCTGAACGTGTCCTCGGTGGCGGGGTCAGTCAGCACCATGTCAGGGTCGTTGAGCATGTGCAGTCCATCCAGAGTGAGCGGGTCGATCTTCAACTCGTCCAGAGGAAACTGAGAGTCTGCGTCAAAGCTGACATCACCAACGCCGGCCAGAGAGTTGGTCAGCTCTTTGGAGAGACTCGGCGGAGATTCACCTGTGACTGAGGAATGTGACATCTGAGAAACTAAAACTCAGGCAAGCCCAACAACAATCAGATCAGTACCTTTAAAAAAATACATATAAAGTACCGGTAATGTTAGTTTTAAATAGTATCTGAGAACAATTTGTATAGGGAAATGTTTGTTCTTCATAAAATGTATTTTTAGCTGTAGGAAATAAAGCACTTTGCCATACTCTATGGTGAAAAAAATCATGCAATTTTAATTAAAACATTTAATAATTGGCATAAAACTGATGCTTCTTGTGTCTCAAAATCAATAGATCATCATCTATATGTTCACATCAATATTTTTAATGTTTTTGCCCATGTCTCTATGAGTTTTCATTTATTACCATTAGCAAAATATCTCGAGTCACAGACCAAAGTTTAGTGAAACATTCAAAAAGTAACCATTAGTTGACATTCACAAATAATTTACTTTAGCGCTAACCCAATTTAAGATGACCACCACAGCTAAT
>JARVGQ010000981.1:13140661-13153020 GCA_031762355.1 Hypsolebias martinsi | reverse complement strand
ACAATATTATCGTTTATCGCAATAACTTCTGAGACAATTAATCGCCCAGCTAAATTTGTTATCGTGACAGGCCTACGACAAACGTTTTTATTTTTTATGAACTATTTTATACTGGTGGCAACCCATTATTGTATTTGCTGGAATTACCGGTTTTAATAAAACAAAGCATTTTGTTTAGTCTCCCCCCACCCAATAAATAAATACATAGAGGCACTTCTTATAACAGCTGTGTTTGGTTTACATTTTAACTATGGTAGTTTATTTTAGTGACAGAACCAAGTTCTGTGACTGCTTTTGCTCATGTAGATTTTTCAGTTTTAAATTAAAAAAATCAATATCAAATCTTTTGTTGACATTGTGCAGAAAATTGTTAATTATTGTAAGCTATTATTAATGATGCATATTGTGGTATGAATAAACTGGTTAACGTCTTCAGCTCACTCCTCATATGACTGTTAATCTCTAATGCCTACAAATCTTTTTTTTGCACATCCTTTGCTACGTTTAAAAATAAGTTTTGACAAAACCTAATACGCTAACCCAATAAAGTCTAAATAAACAAACACCATTTTAGATGCTCTGCTGGCTGTGTGGTATATTTTCAGATGTAATTTATCCATTATCACATTATGTAAACCTTAGCAAACCATTTAGTTTTTTTAAATGAGCTTTTAGTATTTTATAGTTACACGTCCTCGTTACAACAAATTGAGCAGAAACATTGGGGAACCACTCGTGTTTGAACGTTTTCAGCTTTACGTTTGACTCTTGGTGTTTTGGTTTTAATTTCAGGCTTACGAACGCTCTGAAAGTGAGGAGGTAACCGTCATCACCCAGCTGGTGCGCAAGATCCTCATTATAATCTCTCGACCAGCTCGTCTCCTGGAATGCCTGGTAAGCTGCAGAGTAAGAAATTCTGTCGGAACATGGAAAAAGTTGACTCTTGTTACCTTGTTTTCTGCACGTCTAAAGCTCTTTTCTTCATTTTCACTGTATTGAGAACAAAAACATCCAGATTATTTATGTTGCTTTTGCATTTTCTGTGCATTGTTTTGATTTATTTTAAACAAACAAAAATAATTAAGACTTCGGAAGTAACTTTTCTAATGAAGTAGTGGCCATTTTGACTTTTGCGTTCAGTTGTTATATTAAGTAAAAAAAAAAAAAAATTGCAACTTTAAGCCATTAGCTTAGGATTCTTATTGAAAATCAAGGATTATTCTACGTAAATCTGTGTTTGCTGCTTTTTTGTCTTAGACTAAAAGATCATTAGAGATTACACACCGCACACACACACACACTCACTCTGGGAGGAGTCTGGCCTCAAACTCTCCACATTAATTACTCTCGGGTGCTGTTGACAGGAGTTTGACCCGGAAGAGTTTTATCACCTACTTGAGGCAGCGGAGGGCCATGCCAAAGTGGGCCAGGGGATCAAAACAGACATCCCGCGGTACATCATCAGCCAGCTCGGTCTGACCCGAGACCCTTTAGAAGGTAAAGGAAAACTCACTTATTAATCTGAGATCCAAGCATAATCCACACAGAAGTGCACTCCTTGCTTCAAAGGTCGCTCTCATGTTGCTTTAATTTTATGAAATCTAAATTTCAAGGAACATTTTTTTGCAGTTAACCTGGAGTTTTTCCACGTGCAACATCTGACCAGAAGAAAATCAGACTTTGGATCAGCAATGAGAGCACATCATCACATAATCTGTGTTTTCTTGTGCATAAATACTTCAGAATTGTACATGTTAAGAAATTTTGCTGCAGGTATTTGATGTGGAGTGGAAGAGCTCATCGCACAGCTGTATAAATTAGTGTGATGATAATCTTCTGGCAATTCCTGTACCTCTTAACCCTTAAAGCTAATAAGTTCCAGGTAAAAGAGAAAAATACCTAACATGTAGCAGACAGGTGTGTCGGTATGAAAGATCTGTACTAATGTATTTAGGAATTGGCTTCATTAAGAGAAAACACTTTTGTGAACATAAGTTGACCCATACACCTCATTTATATGGAAATGACGTTAATTTGCACAGTTAGGATGAATTAGCAGCGTATAGACTTTTGTGAAAATGGTGTAGTGTTGAAATTATTTCAATTTTTTTCTTTGTGTTTTTATTATAATTAAACGTGGAACTTTTTTAATTAACTTTTTTCTCTTGAGCTATCAGAGTCATACGAGAGTTTCCAAACACTGTGGGACTATCAATCAACAGACGGGGCTGGAAGGGTAAACTAATTGTAGATATTTTGTGTGGCATTAAACACGGTCTTCTGTTTGTTTTAGACATGGTGCAGCTTGAACATGAGGCCACTCCTTCAGTGTCGGTGGAACCAGATGCTGCTGCAGAGGTAAATCCTCAGTCATTGCGCTCTCACTGTATTTGAGAACAGGAAATGACATTAAAAATTTAAAAAACGATTTCCAAACACACTTCCTTTAAATGCTACTTGTTTTTAATTGGTTTTGGAGACCTGTGAGTGTGAGTTTGCTGAGTTTTTAGTTTTAAGTTTTTTTTTTGTTTCTAATCTAAGTTTTTCTGTCAAATATGTTAAAGTTGATACTTAAGGCAATCTTAAAAACTTTATTAAAAATAATTTGAGCTTACAGCTACTATTATTAAGTTGAACTAATTTTGTTCTTACTGTATTCTGACAAAATCAAACCGCCATAACATTATGACCCAACACTTGAGCATTGTTTTGCCAGCAGAACCGCCCTGACCTGTTTATAGATCTATAAACTTTGTCCGATTTTGAAGGTTTACTGTGAGACGGCACCAAGCTGTCAGTAGCAGATTCTTAAAGGCCTTTACATTTTGTATTTTGGGCCTGAATGGATTGAATTTCTTTCCAGTAAATCCAACAATTTGAAAAAGTCAACTTGTAGCCTTGTTCTCCAAGTCATTCTTAAACTGTTACTGATTTCACGAGCCATTGTGCTTGATAAGGAGCAATGTTTAAATCGATGGTAGATGTCAAAGTGAGGTCCACGTGAATGCCAGGACCTAAATGTATTGTAGCAGGACATGACACTAAGCATCACACCCCCTACACCGTGCATCATGTAGCAGTCTTTTTCAGGTATGCGACATGTGCAAATCCAGTCATCTATATGCTGTAAAATCAAATATGACTCATCAGATCTAACCGTTTTAATGCCTACATGTTCTTTGTTGCCACATTTGACAGGCACACTGACAAGTTTACAGATTTTAACCTCAAACTCGATAAACTGCACTATTCTGATGTAATTTTTTTATTTTATTTGTTTATCAGAATCAGTTGTTTTTTTTTCGCAACGTGAGCTAGGTGAGCTCTTGTTGGATCAGATGACGCCGAACAAGTCATTGCTGTCCACATGTATTAATGAACCTGGTGCTGGTCTATGGTGATAATTTGAATGTGTAGCATGAAGCTGTACTCCCCTGACTTTGACCTCTGACCTTTCGGTCTGCCAGGCTCACCCTGAACCGTTTCCTTTAATGTTAATGTTGACTTGAATAATGTCTGACGATTTCACACATTTGTTATCCTTGGACTTAGTCAGCTACAGGCTGACTGTTTACTCTTTTCCATTAGGCTTTTAAGAAAGAAAAACAAAATCATAAATACAATTTGTTTCTTTTGATTATGACAGGTGTGAACATGAATAATGGTGATTATTGTTTGCAATCATTATAATGAAATCATGTGAAATATGTTTTAGCATACTTTCTGTGATCTGTTTTTCAGAAAATTACTTTTTAATAGACACTGCTGATAATTTTATCTTAACTAAACAGGCAGTCCCCGACTTACGAACGAGTTCAGGACCTAAGGACCGTTCGCAACTCGATTTTGCCGTAACCGCCGGCCACATGGCTGCCGTAACTCGGAGCGCCAGCCACATGGCGGCCGTAACGTCTTTTTAAACACGTTTTTTTCAATGTAAAACAACAACAGCGTACTTAGAACGCCGTTTTAATGTGATTCCAAGCAGTTAGCTAACAAAATACCCTAAAAAAAAATCGGAAAAAACATAAAATGTTGCATAAAAAAGACAACGTAAGGTGTGATGTCACTGGGGACGCCGCCATAAGTCCGAAACGCTGTAGGTCGGGGAGCCGTAACTCGGGGACAACCTGTGTGTTCTTGTTTAATTTGGCAGAAAGTACACTTGGAATATAAAACATAATTCTGTCACTAATCTGTTTTCGTTCTCCTTCTGCTTTTGATTTTTGTCTTGTGTTCAGCTGATCACAAGCTTAACTTTTCAGCTTTATTGTTTTTATTTTTCAGAGTAAATCACCACAGACACTGACCCCTACTCGAAGAAAACCTCTTGAGAGTGATTTTGAGACCATCAAACTCATTAGTAACGGAGCATACGGGTAAGAAGAATACTCGTTGTTGTTTTTTTTTTACTTGGATTTGTTTCCTAAAAGACTGATGGGAAGCATAAAATTACACAAAAACTTTAAATTTGTCAAGATACCCATCACTCTCACCACATGGCTTTAGATGAATATGAGGCAGCAAATCTGGTCTTCTGAGTTCTGTGAATAGTTCTGTTTACCGGTATATGTGTTATATGTTTTTATTTTTTATTTAAACAGGGCAGTGTATCTTGTTCGCCACAAAGAAACGGGACAGAGGTTTGCTATGAAAAAAATTAATCGTCAGAACCTGGTGTTGAGGAACCAAATCCAGCAGGCATTTGTGGAGCGGGACATCCTAATTTTTGCAGAGAACCCTTTCGTTGTTTCCATGTTCTGCTCCTTTGAGACGCGACGCCACCTCTGCATGGTCATGGAGTATGTTGAAGGTAACGTTCAGACAGCATGGTTAGTTTTTACATTGAGATCACAGCTCAGTCTGAAATGCAATGGTTTAAATTGTGTCCAAATGCAGAAATACTACAAATTCTGTGATGACTTGTTTAACTAGCTGCAGTTACTGATTAGTCTAAAATCTAATTTTCAGCATTGATATCATACACACTTCATGTTGCTTTACAAACGAGTGTGTACAAATAAATTGTTTTAAAAACGTATATATATTTCTTATGGTTTGTCTAGGTGGAGATTGTGCCAACCTATTAAAGAACATGGGCCCACTGCCTGTGGAAATGTCAAGCATGTATTTTGCTGAAACAGTCCTGGCTCTGGAGTATCTTCACAACTACGGCATTGTGCATCGTGACCTTAAACCTGACAAGTAAGAAACACACTCCCACCTCTCTCCTGTTTGATATTTTTGCTTGACACTTGTACCGCTGTACTGTAGTGACTGTGATTAGATGCATAAAGAATTCAGGTTTCTACTTTTTTTTTTTTTTTCATCCGGGTAGAATTTGGTAAATACGTGCAACACAAAAGTCTCATAACATTTAAAATATATGTTTTTCTTTTTTCACTCAACAGTTTATTGATCACATCCATGGGTCACATCAAGCTGACAGACTTTGGTTTGTCTAAAATCGGCTTGATGAACATGACCACAAACTTGTATGAGGGTCACATTGAAAAGGACACAAGAGAATTTGTTGACAAGCAGGTAAGACGATTTCAGATAAAATAGATTATTTTATTGTATTTTTTTCAACTGAAAAAAAAAAAGAATACTGTATAAAAAATTTTTTGTTGGTTTGCTCGTTCAGGTGTGCGGTACTCCAGAGTACATTGCTCCAGAGGTGATCCTCAGACAGGGCTACGGGAAACCAGTGGACTGGTGGGCGATGGGGATCATCCTCTATGAGTTCCTTGTGGGCTGTGTTCCATTTTTTGGAGACACTCCTGAGGAGCTTTTTGGACAAGTTGTTAGTGGTCAGTACATATTTGCATATTTAATATACCCAAATATCGGAATAAAGGCATCTTGGTTTTGCTTTTGGTGTCTCAGTTGGGTTGTTAACTCCAGTCGTGTCAGAGCAGCTCAGCTTACTGTAGCTGCTCTCTCAGAACTGGCTAATATTTGTGACTATGTGACACAAACCCCTCTAAAATAGAAACACCTAATTTATTCTTAACGCAAATGTTCCTGCTACACCACAACTCAAAGAAAATTATAATAAAAAATAGGTCAGATTCTTTGATGTCTATGTATAACTGTAAATTTGAAGCTAAATGCTGTTGCTGTTTGTTTTTGTTTTTGTTGACTCATTATTAACCTGGTGTTTCTGTGATGAGTAGATGAAATCATTTGGCCAGAAGGAGACGATGCTTTACCTGCTGATGCTCAGGATCTCATCACCCGGCTGCTGAGGCAGAGCCCTTTAGAGCGACTGGGGACAGGTAGGTGCCGTTAATAAACTCGTGTTTAAACTGGGTCGATGCTTTTTCTTTTAAACATAAAAAAAAAATCAGGAAGACGTGTGGATTAAAAAACGGCAAATCCATTTATCGTTTGATTTGGCTTTGAATCTAAATTCTGTGTTAATAGGCGGTGCCTCTGAGGTGAAGCATCACCCTTTCTTTCTGACTTTGGACTGGAACGGACTCCTCCGGCAAAAAGCGGAGTTCATTCCTCAGCTTGAAGCAGAGGATGACACCAGCTACTTTGACAGTAAGTTGCATTTAAAACCGTTGAATGACTAGCACGTCCTACGTGGTGCGAAATGAGGGAACGCTTATTTTTAAGAACAACTTTGTTTATTGTCAAAAATCGCTTTGCTTCCTGATTAAATTGAGATTTACAGATGGAAATTTCTCTTCATTTCTGAGTCTTTTCTGTTTTCCTGCATTAAGCTCGTTCAGATCGCTACCATCACTTAGCCTCTGATGAAGACGAAGAAACCAATGACGAAGAGTCATCTTTGGAAATCAGACAGTTTTCCTCCTGGTCCCATCGCTTCAGCAAGGTAAACGCTGCATCTATCGTTTCAGTTTGACATAAAACCAACTGGTCTGTGGGGATGCTTTTGTACAAGAACATAAATAAAAATTACGAGACGATCGCCTGTAAGGCTGCCAGCCATCAGTCCCAAGTCCTGATTTTACAGCTGTTTGATTTTTAAGGTTTACAGCAGCACAGAACATCTGGCGACACCATCCAACCTGAGCTTCTCTTCGGACCGCAGTCACAGTGAAGACAAAGAGGACCGTTTGGATGTTGGCGGACTGAATTTGTCCCCGGGTCCAACAGACGGCAGTATGGAAATCAGACATTCTGGACGCATGACCAGGTAAACACATGGAAACTGTATTCTCCTGCGCAGCATGAGCTTTTTTGATTTAGTCTTGAATTGTTAGGTTTTTAGTTATTCTGTAGTCATCCACCTCGTTTCTGACCAACTGCAGCCTTCGCCCTCGAACCTTGTCCAGTTCCTCCCAGTCTGAAAGAAGCACCAGTCCTTTGGTGATGAGCAGCACCCACAGCCTGGAGATGATGCCCCGTTTCGCCCTCTCCACAGATGACGAAGGTTAAACCTGACTTCTCACATTTTTCTAACGCTTCCCTAACAGTAAACTTACGTTGGCTCATTTTACGTTGTCATCTGCAGCTGAGGTGGTGGTATCAAACCTCAGGAGGATCAGGATCCGAAGTAATAGCACCGGGGCCAAACATTCATCCCCCAAAGACCCAGCAGGCCCTCGACGCTTTGGAAACCAGCTGGAGACTCCAGACAGACAGAAGCTTCCCAGTGGAGGAAAAGTTCCCAAGTCAGCCTCCGTCTCGGCTCTGTCCCTCATCATAACAGCAGGTAAATCACCAAATCAGTGTCAAGCATCAAACATATACAGCTAAAGTCTGGAGTCTGACTGAAAATAAGCAGACAGGAATAAAAGGATAAGATCGTATTTACACTTGAATTATTTTCATTCATATTTTTGTTATAATCACATGAACATGAATGTGAATTAAAACCTTTTAGGTCCAAAGCTTATGTTCTGAATGTATTTGTATTTGTTAATTATTCAATTTTTGTGTTTTTCAGATGATTCACCCAGCGGCCTACAGCCCAGTCCCATTTCCCCACGCTCTCTGTCTTCCAACCCATCATCTCGAGACTCATCCCCCAACAGGGATTTCTCCTTCAGTCCTGGGAGTCTAAGGCCACCAATCATCATTCACACTTCAGGAAAGAAGTATGGCTTCACCCTGCAGGCCATCAGAGTCTACATGGGTGACAGTGACGTCTATACTGTGCATCATATGGTGTCGGTGGGTGTTATATTATTTTTGAACCAACATTTATGGGGAAAAGAGTTCACAAATCTTTAATTTCTAGGGTTTTGTGCACCAAGATGGAATAAAATAAATCTTGTTTTTGCTGGGTTTTTAAGAAGTTTGGATTTTTTTTCCCCTCATGGCTGTAGTTTTTTGTTTTGTTCTTGTGATCCCAAACTTGGACTATAATAAATGTGGTTGCATAATGCTGATATGAAACTCCTCTGCTCGTTGTTTATAAAGAGTGTGGAGGACGGCAGCCCAGCTCATCAGGCAGGCCTCCGCACTGGAGACCTCATCACCCACGTGAACGGAGAGCCTGTTCAAGGGCTCGTCCACCCAGAGTTGATTGAACTGCTCCTGAAGGTATAACAGCTAAATAAAGCAATCTCTCACATTGAAACTAATTGTAAAATATTTTGAATTTTGACTAAATGTCTTTAATTCCTTTGAAATGTGCAGAGTGGCAATAAGGTGACTCTTCAAACCATAGCGCTTGAGAACACGTCGATCAAAGTCGGTCCAGCTCGAAAGACCAAACACAAAGGGAAGATGGCTCGCCGCAGCAAGAAGAGCAAAAGGAGAGATAATTACGACAGGTGAATATTTCAAGTTTGCAAGTTGTTTTTTTTTTTTGGTATTGTTTGGAGGATAAATGCTTTTTATGCTTATTAAATTGATATGAAATGTCTTTAAACTCAGTTGCTTCTTCTTCTTTCAGGCGACGAACCATCTTAAAGAAACTCTCCAAGCAAAGCACAGTGATACACAGCAGTCGCAGCTTCTCTTCAGGTCTTCATCATTCAGTTTCCTCCAGTGAGAGCCTTCCAGGCTCCCCAACACACAGCCTGTCCCCTGGTCCCTCGACACCCTGCAGGAGTCCGGCACCAGAACATCAGGGCTGCGGTGAGTGAGCATTTATTTACTGGTGTTGGATTTCTAAAGTTCTGATAGATTAAATAGTGCAAAGTCATTCAGTGGTTTTCAGTACGGCGTTTCACGTGTTCTGTCTGCTTCCTCTGCGTCACAGACAACTCTCCTCAGAGCACATCTCCCTGCTCGAGCTCTCCCAGTTCTCCCGCCACGCACATCCGGCCCAACTCTCTTCACGGTCTGGGCTCCAAACTTAGCACGCAGCGCTACGCTAAGGTGGGCCGACGGAAGTCGACCAGTAACATTCCCCCTTCACCTCTGGCCTGCAACTCCTCCTCGTCCTCCAACCAGCCACTGTCCCCACAACGTTCACCATCTCCACTGCCAGGCTTCGCCAAATCCCTTCACGCTTTTCATGGCAAGACATTATCTCCCCCCACCATCGTTCGGCACGGTGTCCGGCCACGCAGCGCAGAGCCACCTCGGTCTCCTTTGCTTAAGAGAGTACAGTCAGCTGAAAAGCTGTCTGGTGTGTATCTTGCTGACAAGAAGTCATACGCCCCCCGCAGGCACACGCTGGAAGTGCCGTTTTATGGTGAGTGTGACTTGCTGGGTGATTCTGAGGCAGAAGGAGCATGTGGAGGATTTTACATCTCTGCAGATCACAGCAGACTGGGGGGCTACATGGGCAACCAAAGGATACGAGACTCTGGGATCGAACGATCAGAGCAGCTAGTTGTGATGAGGAAGCTCAACCTGTCAGAGCGGCGAGACTCCTTTAAAAAGCAGGAGGCGGTGCAGGAGGTGAGCTTTGACGAGCCAGAGGAGAAAAGCAGCAGCATACTGACGGGAACCACTACAGCGCCGGGAGCCCAAACACCGCAGCCGCACTGGAAGCCTTGGATGGTCACTCAGTCTCAGAGCAGGGAGGATGTGGAGCTGGAAATACCAGTGGTGAGGAGGTTCACACTGGTGCCTCAGATCGCCGTTCAGGGCTCAACAGAGAGCGAGGAGCAGGATGAGTGGGAGCCGTGCTCGGACGGAGAGGAATCCAACAAAAACCTGGAGCTGGAGGTCTTTCCATCACAGCAGGAACAACCAGAACATCTTCTCATCGAACGCACTCAGGCAGCAGGAACTCCATCCACTAGTCATCAAGATGCTCCATCATCTCTGACTGCAGAGCGCAGTGAGGACAAGCTTCAAAAAGAACACATTAGAAAGTGAACCCATCACCGTCTTCATTTCAGCTGCTTGTTTCTGATTATGAATCCTCTCATTTAAAACAAAATGAAGCCGAGTTGTTTCCAGTTCGACCCACATAAGTGCAAGTTGTAAACGTACTTACAAGCTTATCTGGCTGAAGTTGTGGAACAAAGTTTTACTTGAATTTTGTAATGTAAATATGTTGCCTTCAGGCATTGGAGACTTTCTGGTTCTATTTATAATGTTTGTATTGTATGACGCATTTATATCAAAGATGGAAGTTCTCAATGTTTAAGTAGCCAAGGTGTGAAGATTTTGTATCCATCAGATGTGGTTTTATGTCTTCTGAATGAATTTTTTTCTAAAAATGTCTATTTTTTATTGCAGCGTGGCGATACAGAAAATGCTGGATTATTGTTGGACCAAAGGAAGCAAGAAGTTGTAATACAAGTCAGAATTTGGTCCGTTTTCCCCTCAGTATCTCTTAGATATGGATAATTGCATTTAGTAGGAGCGATGTCGACTATCAAAACCTAAAGAAGGAATCAGGAGTTCACACAGTACGGAACAGAATTAGTTTTTTAATTTTATTCTGATTTTTTTTTTTTTAATTTAAACCTTTTTCGTTTCTTTAATTCAACCTTTCATGGCACTACAACTATAAATTGCATTGACAAGAAAATTAGGTGCCACTGGCTTGTTACATATGTTTCTTGAAGTATGAAATTGTTTTCCGTCAGCACAACAATGTGGTAATTCCCACTGAAACACCGATTTGGTTCTGACGTTGAAACGTCAGGAAAACGGGATCAAGGATTTGATGTGCCAGGATTTCAGAGCACTGTTCTCCTAATCCAAATCTGATGATGGGATGGTCAAGTTGACAAAGCATTTTTAAAATGTCTCTTGTTATCTTTACAACACCAAATGATAAAGTTTTGGATGATGTCATGTTTCAGGTCATTTGAACACTTGCATCATTGCAACTAACTTGTTAAGCAGACTGTGGTGATTGTTTTTCTGTTTTAAAACCTTTTGGTTATCAAAGTAAGGCTTTCTTTTCTTAGAGTGATACCACTTACTGAACCGGGAAAATGTTACATCTTTGTGTACTTTGACGTAAAAAAAAAAAAAGTAACGAGAAAAATCACTCAGAAATCATACACTCTGTGTTTTGTAGTCATGTTTACATCAGAGGGGAGAGTGCACTATTTTGATGTTCAGTATATTTTGTATCTAAATGTGAAAGACAAACTGAAAGCGGCACATTTTCTGTCAATCCAAAGGCATACTTGGAACATTGTTTATTTTTTGTGTCTATTTTGATATTCAATCTTTGTATAATTCCAAATACAGTATGTTGAATGAGTAAACTATGTATGCACATTGACAAATTGTGGAATCAAGAGTTTTGGTAATTCTGACTTTAATGACAGCGTTTTTTTTCTGTTTTTCCTCCAGTCTGTCAGGTTAGAGTAGATTCACACAGGTGGTGTTTTACCTGTAGAGAGCTGGGTTTCAAAAAGCGGATCTTTTATTGTTAAAGAAAATATTTTATACCAAGTTTCCTTGTTTTGCGTTTATAAAGCATCAGAACTGTTAATGTGTTAGTCAAACTTCCTCTCCTGAAAGTTTTTAAACCTTGTGATGACATCCAGGCAATGCTGTTATTGTTGGGCAGTTCACTGAATGGCTCACATATTTCTGCAGTCTGACAGAATCGTTTACAACGAACAAACATGCGATGTACTCTACAAACACTATATCACGTGGATGTATATGACAAAAAGTTCCTATTTGATACCATAAAACAAACATGTTTTTTGTAGTTTTAAAGTACAAACCGGATTCCAAAAGAGTTGGGACACTAAACAAATTGTGGATAAAAACTGAATGCAATGATGTGGAAGTGCCAACATCTAATATTTTATTCAGAATAGAACACAAAGCACAGATCTAAAGTTTAAACTGAGAGAATATATCATTTTAAGGGAAAAATATGTTGTTTCAAAATTTCATGGCATCAACAAATCCCAAAAAAGTTGAGACAAGTCCATTTTTACCACTGTGTGGCATCCCCCCTTCTTCTTACAACACTCAACAGACGTCTGGGGACAGAGGAG
>JARVGQ010000981.1:13040311-13058879 GCA_031762355.1 Hypsolebias martinsi | reverse complement strand
TATATATATTTATAGTATTTATATATATACTGTGTATATATATACAAGTAAAACAAAAGCACTTTGGTAACAGTTCCTGTTTTAAATATGCTATAATGTATAAATAAATCTGACTTGACATAAACATCTACTTTGTGCAGTGCAAACACCTACAAATAATTGTAATTTTGAGACCCATTTAAAAAAAAGAAAACTACAATTCAGTCATGAAAACGTGAATTGTAGGTCCCGGAAAACACTATACTTTGTTTGGAGGAATAAGTTCAAACAGAACCCAAACCTTTGAAAGCAGTTTACTGATAATCACAAGCTACGCTCAATTTACTTTCCATAATTCCATCTCCTCGCAGCTCATCCTATTTTAGGAACAACGATGCATCTTAAACAGCTTGTGCAGCACCAAAGCATTCAAATCTGAAAAAATGTGATTGGCTCATAACGCACTGAAATTTTCTGAGCCAATATAGAGCAAAATGAAACAGAGACGACGTCTGAAGCTTCGCACGTCACTTATCATGTGACTGTGGTGTTCTGGCACGTGCTCCGACACAGTGTTATGAATCACTCTGCTTCAGGAAGAGTGACAAAAGCGCCGAAGCCTCCCTGCCACTCACCTGTGAATCTCACCACGCTCACCTTCCCGAATCTGGGATCTCACTCTCCTCTCCAAGCTGGAACATCTACAACTGAAGTAAACCTGGTCCACTACCACTACCTTCCAGAAGATCCTCTGCCTTAAATAAAACACTATCTACATTCTGCTCCCATAGATACTCACCCATTTTCTTCCAAGTCGCCCTTGTAAATATTGTTTGCATATTTTGCAAATGAATTTATTGCTACATATCTTTAGTCTCTTGAGTTTTCCTGGGTTTCAGTTGATCTACTCTGAGATATCAACATTCAACAAAACACAAAAGTGATTAAGTTTACTGGTTAAGCAGGAAGTAAAATATGTGGACTCAAACAGTATTATGATTATCCTGCTGGGCTGATGTTAACACAAGCTTTTAAACTACAGTATCCTACGAATTTTCATAAAAGCTGTTGGAAATATGTATAAATGAATCCCACTCTAAAACAAAGTTTGCTTTACTTATTTAACTTATTTGTCACTGGGCTGATGTATGAAAAGTCCAGAACCTTGGTTTTGACCGTGCCTTTCCTTCTCCCCTCCCGACGAGATGATAATGACATTAAGTCTGCTTTCACACAAACAGGATTAAATAAAGTCTTTAACATCATGTAATTCATGCGCTTGTGTGACTCAGATGAACATTAGAGAATGGCTCATTGTGTTTGGGAGCTCTGACTTTTCCGATTTTTAAGTTCCGCTGTAGGTGGAAAAATAGGCGAGTTGGAACTGAACGGTCTCATTAAACACAAGAGATGACTTCACAAAGTGACGTTGGAGTGGCTCAGCAGTGGTGTGATGTGGCATCACTGGCGCAGCGATTTCAAGAAGTCATTAAGCTTTTATTAGCCCCTGGAATGAAATGTTACTGAACTACTGGAGACACAGAGTCAAGTAAAAACACATATTCTCAAAGGGATTTCCCTCAAAGTGTCAGGATTTTATCATAATCTGGCTATTGAACATTTTTCATTAACATTCATAATTTCTGTTCCTCAACCTGTGCAGACCCTTATGTAAACCAATTAATTTAAGAAAAAAAATCAGTTTAATTATCAGAAGCAAGTGTTAACATGTGTGAGAGTTTAACTGGTAGGCCAATCCACACCATGCGCAATAATGTGCTGAAACACTCAGCACAGCTGCCCTGTGGTTTACTACCCTCCTGCTGCACACAGCAAAAACACTCACGTTTCTGACCCATTTCTTTCCAGTGCTAATAAAAATGTCATTGTGCCTCTTCAAATATAAATGAGCATCAATTATGGAAATGCTCAAAGTAGAAAGACTAATTATAAAATGTTTTCAGTTTTTGCAAAACAATTGCTTTTATGACGATGGGTTAGTTTCGGCAGAGGAGATAGATGTTTAACCGGTAAGCTTTCTTCGCTAGACTGCAATATTTTAATCCAGAGCTGCTGAGCAAAAGCAGATATGTGTCATAAATGCGTACTGTCTTCCACTCTGCTCAGCAGCTACCCAGGAACCACTGAATGAAGACACAGATGACAACTGCACCAATAACACAATGGAAAAATCCCCCATGAAAGATGTCCTTGGGTGTGTGTGTGTCTGACCCATTACCGTGGACTGCACAATCTAATTAACCCTGTGTAATTCAATCACACTAAAGGTGCACGTGCTCTTGCTCTCACACACCTACACACTAGTTCAGAACTTGCATTATCTCTTGATTTGTTTAATCTTCCTCCTTGGTTTTTCTTCAACATGCAAATCTCAGACGAATTCACACAAAATTAATTTTTATCTGACGCTGTAACACTAAAAGGTCAAAGCTCTGGAACAACTAAAATTGTTAGTGTAGCACAATTTGTTTAATATAGTTTGTAACAATTGCTACTAAACAGTTGGTAAAAAATAAATGAATAAAAAGAAAGAAAACTGCCTCCAATTCTTCTATAGTAGGGCAGATCACAATCAGCATGACCTTATGAAGAAACCTTTTCTCTTCTTTGCACTTCTAACTGACCATATTGGCCTCGCTAATCCCAGTTTGGTCATTTTTAGTTCTAAAACTAACTAATTTGCTGTAATCCATCAAAAACTGATGGACTAAAACTTGTACTTTGGCATGTTTGAACCCAAACCTGTACTTCCAACATCAAAACCATCAGATTTAAACTTTTATATAATCAGCATAAATCTCAGTCAGCACTCTGGTATTGACAGTCACTGATGTAAAAGTAAAAGGAAGGATATGAAGAAAGAGTGGAAAAGAATGTGGAGAAATATTATCAGCTGTAACTTTGATGGAAAACAGCCAAAATATCAGACAAACTGGCATAAAAAAGCAATGAAGCGCAAATAATTGATTAAAAACTAGAGCTATAACAAAGTTTTTAATCTTTTTCATCAGTTAAACAAAGATTTAGATCTGCACTGAGAAAGATGCAGCAATAATTAATCTCTTTGAACTGAGAACTAAAGCTGGGAAGTCTCAAATGCATCTTTAACGTGTTTGCAATTTTCTAAGTCTTAAAATAAATGAGAGAACGGAGCAAAAGTTATATTTTCTGCTGATCTTATTAGTTTTGCACTTATTCCCCAAAACAAAGCTGAAAAATATTATCCATAATCGGTGAGGTTATCAAATTGGTAACGTGCAAACCAGTTCAACTCCCGTTCAGCTGTACTCACACGCAGACTGGCAGCCTCAACGTCCACAATGAGATGCAGGGACCGTGGTGATCAGATCAGTATAAGAGTGTGCGAGAATCAGTTTTGAATCTCAGCATCCGGGCGAGTGAATGATGGGAGATGTGGGCAAAGATCTAATGCCAGTTCCACACTGGACTGAGCATGGGAGAGTCAGAACAAGTGTGCGAGTAAAAGTGTGTGTGGGTATGCAGCATGTGTGTGGCATGGAAAAAAAAAAACATGTGTGTAAAATAAGTCCAGAGCTGCTTAGCTGCCAGAAACAACAGATGCTACCTCCCTCTTCTTACTCCTCTTCTCTCTTTCTCGTTCGGTAGTTTGTTCATTTTGCTCCTCCCCCTCTCCGACAGCAGCTTGCTGTAGGGTGGAGACTCACAGCCACACACACACTCACCCACACACACACATACACAGAGTGAGAGAGAGACAAACAGACACATGCAGTGTTTCCTCAGGTCACTCATGCAGGAAGCTGAGTGGATGCCAGGCTCTCCTGCCCTACTTTGGCCCGGGGAATCGCTTCAGCATAAAACACGCCGAATAAATCTTGACCAAGCATTTTAATTATTGATTGTAGGAAAGCCTTAAAAACGGCACAATTCAAAGTTAATTGAATATTCATTTTAAATGGATAGAGACTTTAAAATAATATTTATAAGACCTAAACTCTTTCTGGTGCGAAGGATTTATATTTTACTTCTCTGCATCTATTCTCCGATCATTTTTCAGTTTGCTTTCATAATTATATACTTGTGTATATAAGATATCAAACTGTGAAAGAGTGATGGCACCCATCAACATCATCAGATACAAAATTTAGCCTGATCAGCATTTAACTGCCTCTGTCAACATCCATCACCTCAGTGCACGTTATTTGATTAAGATTGAAGGAGAAGCAGAGAGAGTAGGAGGGAGGAAAAAAGACACGATGAAGAGAAAGAGTGATGGAAAAGGGAAAAGTAAGGAGAAGGAGACTGGGAACCAGAGAATGGGGGAGGGTTGATGACAAAGACAAATGACTCTGGGGCTCATATTCACTACTCCCTTCATTTACCTCTCCTCTTCTCTGCTCTTCTCTCCCTTCAGTTCATTTTTTTTCCAAGAGTACCATTGTTTCTTCACTGAGCAGCTGGCCTTTTCTGCATTGTGTGCACCTTCAGTGCAATCCAGGAGAAAACCACTGGAGATGTGCAGCTCCACCTCTAGAGTCGCATGCACTGCACCAATAGTTTTCACTGAGGTAGCCTTCTCCTTTGTTTTGTTTCTTGTTAGCAACATTCTTCAATTTGAATCTAACCATTAGCATTTTCAGAACACAGAGAAAATGTTCTTACTAAAGAAAAGCCATATTTGTGTTCTCTTCTAGCTTGATCACGGAAAATGTGCAAACAGCATGGAGGGCTAACTTGCCTATAAAAAGACACGTGTGCAAAAATATTCAGCTTGATGATGCAAACAGATGCAGTAAATTAAACGCCTAGCGTTCATGGGAAGAATCCATATTGCCTGCCGCCTTTCCTGACAGAATTTTAAACTAAAACTGTTCTACGCTGAGAACGGGTGGACTTATAGACTAGTCGGTACCACTTTACAATAAGGCTCCTCTTATAGATGGATAATAAATACTTATAGATATGTTATTAATTCCTAGATAAAGACTATAAAAATGATTAATAACTGCTTATTGTGCATTAATTAAGGGTGACAGAGACAAACTGACCAGTTTCTTGCCAAATCTGTTCATCTATATATTTCATCTAGAGTTGTTATATTAACCATTTCAGATTAAGATATTATCTTGTAAGCACAATGCACATTTGTAAACCACATTCTTCAGCATATAATATTGTACTTTATCACTGCATTATAAGTATCTACAACTAATATTTTATCCTGAAAAAAAAAAAAGGTTTACAAATGCTTATTGTGCTTACAATGTGTAACTTAGTCTGAAATGTTTAATATAACAACTCTAGATGAAATATATAGGTGAACAGATTTGGCAAGAAACTGGTCAGTTTTGTCTCTGTCACCCTTAATTAATGCATAATAAAGTATTAAAGTATCTATAAACTATTTATAAGCCATCTATAAGGGGAGCCTTACTGTAAAGTGGTACCAACTAGTGTAATGTGATACTGAGAGAAATGTGATAGCCCTTAGAAAATGTATTAGAGATGAACTAGTATTAACAAACTAAATATTAACCCTTTATCTGTAAAACTGACAGAGTTATAACCATCGTTGTGATGGCTCAGTCTGGATTTGTTGTGCTGGCCATTTTAAGTTTATGCGACTCC
Source organism: Hypsolebias martinsi (assembly GCA_031762355.1). Taxonomy (NCBI): domain Eukaryota; kingdom Metazoa; phylum Chordata; class Actinopteri; order Cyprinodontiformes; family Rivulidae; genus Hypsolebias; species Hypsolebias martinsi. The sequence goes on along the minus strand of JARVGQ010000981.1, from coordinate 13,053,269 downwards.
AAAAAATAAACATTTGTTGATGCACATGCAGAGATAATTTTCTGAGAGTTGCATTAACATTTGTCCAGTGGTTCATGAAATAGTTTTATAAACAGTCAATGCCAAAGTTTTAAGCAAAACTATCACATGATGTGTAGCACTCTGTGTGTTGGGACTTTCACTCAGCTACTATCCCCCAAATGTTTAAACAATTTCTGTAACATTGACTGATTTATAAATATCTGTTTCCTAAAGTCTCTTAGCAGTGGCTGTCATTTCAAATGGGGCTGACTCAAAAAAAAAAAAAATATATATATATATATATACGTGTATATATATATATATCAGATTATCTTTAAGAATTTAAATATAATTAGTTCACTGGCTCATGAGATTTTTTGCTAAAGCTACAGACAAACTAACACATATGTGCATGCATGCAGATGGAGCTCAAAACAGAATCACCTTTCACTTTCAGTCGTGGGCAATAAAGAAAGAACAGCACTGTCATTAAAAAACTTTTTGTTTTTTTTATGGAAACAAAGTATAAATGCTGCTGAAAGGGACACTGGGATATAAAAATGTATTGATGATGGGATAAATCAGATAATAATAATAATAATAATAATAATGTGTTATGCATTGTCATCATTGTATGTTCCCATACAATGGCGAAATCCGAGTTACCACAAGGCAAATACAGCAACACACCTCTGAGGATCAGAAACAAATATAATCTACAGTCCTAATGTGCATGCTGATGTAATTATAATAGTTTACAATGATTCAATATTTTACAAAACCCACACCTGTTCCAATGTCGTGCAGTTTTTGAGTTTGCAAAGTGAACTCTCATAAGCAGCTTTACCTAAACATTTAATTTCAAAGATTAAATCTTTACTGGTTGAACATAAACACCCATCTTTCATCCATCTGACAAACAGAATGCAGTCTTGACATCAGCTGCTTTTTTTAACACTGATGCACAAAGTAAAAAGTGAATATTAAAACACATAAGAGTTCCAATGCAACAAAATACATGAAATGGAAAAAGCACAATTCATTAGAGTATTAACACAAAAAAAAAAACAAAACAAAACAAAAAACAAAACAAACAAAACTGTTAGCAAATGTTACATTTAAACAGATATGCAATCAGGAAAAAAACAACTTAATTTGACAATAGCATCTGAGCATTTTTATCAGCTGTTTCCATTTTTCTTAGCAGATTGTTCAAACCAGATCCATTTCACCTGAATTATTTATATATTTTTTAAAATGTTATCAAAACACTTTATTATGTTTTCTTGCTTTTGTGAAATTAAAACTAGCTTCAGCTGAATTTATTAAATTAATTAAAACATGAGCAAACCTAATCTTTTCACCCGTAAGTTTGTTTCTTATTGTGTTGTGTGTAAAGCCCTGTCTAAAAATACACATGCTGCCAAAGACTCATTTATAATTAAACGGGACAGAACATAAATCTATACCAGTATTGATTACCTGATCAGATTGCAGGAAAGCCATAGGAGACCGAGAATAAAGCAAAGAAAGACAGCCTCCTTGTGAATGTGCTAAACTGAAGTTTCAGTGTCAAAAACTGTAAACTTTGGTTCAGCTCCTGCAGCTCAGCATCACTGTCGCAAAGCGTCACACAGAAAATCCCAAACCAGTCATCTTCCTGTTTGAACCGATGCCTGAAATCCCCCAGATCACATTTTTGTGGGTGGTGAGTCAGACCATTACCAGAGACACCAGAAATAGTGGGAAGAAGAGGAGCTGACATGAGGAGAGAAAGAAAAAGAGATGAAGGAAGAGGGAAAGAATCAACAGAGAAAACTTGAACAGCAAGGAAAAACAGGACGATGTTGAAGAGCAGCTTTTTAGATGTTTTCAAGAAATCCTATTTCTACAACTTTATATGAAAGCCCAGCAGTGGGGCTGCTAATAATCTGCAGCATAACAATTTAACACACACTCTCACAACATGCACACTCTTACAAATTCAGCGTTTAATAAGCAGAAGTGAAAATAATCCCCTCTGCATCACCTCAGTATTACCGCTGACAGACACCGCCTTTGCGTGTGTCACGTGTGAGTGTGTGTATTTGACAGTGTGCATCTGTAAGAGTAATCCCAAATGGATTACACTGCAGCACAACAGGACACATTACAGACCAACATTATGAACATAACGTTATCATGCTTAAAGGTTATAACAGCAACAATGGGTTTTCATTAAAATGTTTTCTTGTGATCATAAAAACACAATTTTTATGAAAAACAACAAGTGGCAGCAGTAAAGAGGCTCAAGTTGCATAAATACAATAGTGTAAGAATTTAGATTTACAGCGTTTTACTGGTTACAATTTGGTGTTTACTTTGTTCTTCCTTAGAAGTCTAATTTATTCATTTACACTGAATTTTATTTTGAATTCTGTGCTGGTTGCAAATAGCACTTGTGAAATAAAGTTTTATTTTATAAACTACATGTGTTGTGATGATAAAGTGATAAACTTCCTGTTCATTTTTTTATTTCTAGCTCCAATAGTTTTTCTTATGTAATGTAAGCTTCTTTTTCTTTTGGCTGCCCCCTTCCTTTAGGAGTTGCCACAGCGAAGTAACTCGCATGAAGACTTGGTATTTGTTTTTAAGCCGGATGCCCTTCCTGACACAATCACAGACCACCCAACTACCACAGCACAGTGTAGAGCAGAGCTGCCGACTAGGGCACAAGGAGGAGCAGATGGTGGGGATTAAGGGCCTCGCTCAGGGGTCCAGAATGGGGTTAATGAAGGTGGAGGCAGGTGTGGGTGCTTCACCTTTCCCACCCACATTTTGATGCTGTTGGTCCAGGGGTTTGAATCGGCGACCTTACAATCACAGGCTTGCGTTTTCTAACCTCGGTGTCACCACTCCCCCTCGTTGTTTATTGTAAGTAATATTTAGAAGAAAAAAAACTACAGTACTTCTCATTTTACTGATGCTAATTAAGTTAAATAGCTTAGAGATTCTGTGAAATGGGATCAAACTCAGCATGCCATTATCCAGCAAAAAAGAAAAAAAGAAAATAAAAGAAACACCAAAGAAAAATATTTTTTAAGTATTTATTTTGTAGGAAAAAAATACTCCTTTATAACCTGTTTGTGTTTGTCTTTTAGTTATTTGTATAAAAATGATTGAAAGCAAATGAAATGCCATGACTAACAATCACTAAGTAAACCTCCAGTTGCCTTGCTGAGTTGCTGCTTATGATTTTTATATTTTCAAACGCATGGTGCTGTCCGTGGTGCTGAACAGAAACCATCCTGCAGGTCCATCCATAGTGCCAAAATCATCTCTCATTGTCGCAGTCGCGTGACAAAAATTTGCATAATGTTATTCGCAAACACGAGGCCCAGGCCAAACTTTTTTCACAAATTGGTCAGAAGTTTTTGGGTGTATTTGTCAATGCAGAAATGCACTCAGACATTCAGCTGCATGACTAACAAGCACGCTAAATTAGTCAAATAGCAAAAAACTCCTGGATGGAGATCATGCAGACATTGTGTACAAAGGCATCTGTCTGATGACCAAACGGCGGATGCAGGGACGGAGCGGAGACTCTGGCAGGAAGAAACCTGTGCAGTGATGTATACTTCAGTGGGAGGGGCTTCCCAGGAGCTCTGTGCCGTGTGCCTCATGTGTGGTGTGCGAAAATAAATGTCCCGCAACCACGGGATCATGAGTCGACTGTTCGGCTTTGGACGGAGTTTGCTGGGTCCTTAAAGTTAGAGTTAACTTGATAACTTGATTATAAGTCTGTACAGATCGTAAATCCAGACTTCCAGTTAAGTGAGCTTACTACAAATTTGTTGTTTTAAATACTGGATACTATTTATACTATTTACAATTTAATACTAATACTGTACAAGGAAAACTAACCTTAAGGTCACAGTTGTGCATGTTTTAACAATATTTATTTTTGTCACTGACATTATAATGCACATTTATATTATTAATTATTTGCACTGCACTACAATGGCCTATTCAATATTATCAGCTCCCTTTTATCCTTTCATCAGTTTTTCTTATGCATTTTAAATGTATAAAATGTAGACAATAACATACAGTTTAAGACCAATAATCATTTTTCATGCAATGTTCTGTTTATATGCATTATGAATGCTGACTGCAGAATCCCAATAACCATAACCAACAGCACTCTGAACTGTATGGTAATCATTTAATATCGCTAAGAAGCAAAAATGCTTTAAAATGTCCTACGACAAATAATGTAAAAAAGGCTTTTTACAGATTATTTTTTCACCAAGCTGTGCGTGCATATGTGTTTGCTCAGATTTGTTTTGAACATAATCAAGGATGACTGCAGTGAGAATGCAGCATGAGGGATTTTTTACACACAATCACACTCCATCTGATATACTTTAAATAAACACAGATCTGCTGTGCTGTCTTTGGCTGCAGTGAGCTCCATATTTAATATAAATAACAGGAGGAGACCTGCACACACAGACAATTTTCCTCTCCTGCGGAGGTTGTTATGATTTTTTTTCTCTTATTGGCAGGGAATGTATGTGAGAAACAGAGAGAGAGGGAGAGAGCTGCATGGCACCACCACAGGAAAGGGACAAATGTGGACCTCAGATGGACACAGATTCATGCAAAGTGCTGACCAAAGCTCAGCATGAACAGAAGGTTTGCTACGAAATTCAAACAGTCACTAACAAAGTCTGCAGGAAAGGCATGATACAGACACAGTTATTTTCACTTTATGGAAAATTAAAGCATAAAACTAATCTACCAGAAAGCCCCTGTGATACCTAATGAGTCTGGTCACAGTAAGAGTCCCACTATAATACAAAACAATATCAAAACTAAGCTAAACCAAAGCAAAAGTTTCAATGTCATTTCCAACATGGTTAGTTGGGCATGAGAAGGATGCCATCAACAATTAGGCTGGGTTTGATTCAACAATCAGGTCATGCAGTTTGCTGCAATTTCTCTTTTTATTTGCAGTGTGTTACAACATCCCAACTAATCAAATCAACTTTATTTATAAAGTACATATAAAACACTAAACTTGACCAAAGAGTTGTACGATAAATTAAAAATGAACAACCATAAAAATACATTGTAGTCCCATTATACTCAGTTTACAACAATTAAAAATGCATGAATATTTAAAATGTAAAACCAAGTAAAAATATTAAATTAATTTAAAAAATATCTGTTTAAAAAGCCCAAACCACTGAATACAATTTCAATCCAGAAAAAAAAGAGTACTTCTGTTTGTATTGTGTTTCATTTAGGAGAAAAAGAAGGAAATGTTTTGTTGTTGTTTTGACAAAGGATTTAGACTTATATGTAAAAGAGGTGAGCAAACTATTCAAGTAGAGTTCAAGCTGTTGTCAGTCACCAAACCTCAACAAGTTTAAATTCATTTGAAGTGCAACACTCAGTTTCTATGTAAGGTTTTTTTTTAATGGAGTGTTCCTATTGGACGGCTGAAGAGCTTAAAGCATTGTCCATGGTGCCAAACACCTAACACCTCACAGCAGATGCCTATAACCCACGGGTGTCCTAAGTGCGGCCTGCGAGCCATTTGTGGCCCTTGGAGTGATCTTGTGCAGCCCAAAACTGCAGTTTGGGAAAGGTAACATTTTGGCCAGCAGGCTTAAGAGGTTGATACAGACTTTCTGCAAATTCACTGGCAATCTTTTTTATATAATGTTTAGGTTTAACAGTAAAATGGATGAAAAACAGTTTCTCAAAATGAGTAATATTAAAAAAATACAAACCTTTTGGCTATAATATCCTGATGCATGCTCAATAATCCAGGTAGAAAAGTCTAAAAAAGTAGGTCAGATCCTTTGGACGGGTTCACAGGACTGAATAAGTCTTTTGGATGAAAGACGCAACGTTTCTACATTTTTCTTTGTTGTTGTTGTTGTTGTTTTCTGAACCCGTCCAGAGGACCTGTCTGACTTTTTTAGACTTTGGCTAAAAATTTTTTATTTTCACTTCATGGTACAAAGCACCAAAAACTTTTACTGATTTCAACCAGAAAAGACACTTTTGGATAAAGATTCATAAAACTGGGCTAAATACTGTAGTTAATAAAATAACTAAAAGGGAAATTGGACATTTTTAAATGAATATAATGAGGCTGACAGCTGAATGATTTTTCAGAACTTCGTTCAGCCTTTTGGGCCGTCCATGGTGCAAAAGGCTGATCGACCCCCTTTTTAAAGGACACTTACTCATATTATGCTTTTGTTGTTGAGAACAGACTAAAATCAACTTTCCAAACACAAGAAAACAACAGACATTGAACCAAAACATCAAATAAATTAAATCCTTTTTAATAAAAATATAAAGCTTAATGTTTATAAGGCTTTTAATGTTTAAGATCAACAACAATTTAAAACTCTTTCTCCATCAAAATAAGTAAACTTTTGTCCTCTCTCCAAAATAGTGTTTGCATTGAGAGTTAAATTCACATTTTTGTGGCCCATGAGTCCTTTCATCTCGATAGTTTTGGCCCACATATGAAAACACTTGGACACCCCTGCTATAAACCAATGAGAATTTAAATAAAATTGTAAAGCCAATAACATCAGGACTAAATGTTGATCTGCCTGTGTTAATGAAGTATCAATGTTACTGCAAAGCTGCTCCATCCACTCTGCTTTATCTCAGTAATTTCTGTACAGTACTTTGCTGCAGAAACAGCAATATATTTGTGATGGAAATGTACTATTTACTAATTTGCTTCTTGATACATCCAATATTATTTTACTGTATTAATAACCTTTACAACCCTTTTATTACTTTAAGGTAATTGTCACTGGCATAACAATGCTATTTGATATAATGCTTTGGTATCACTGCGAATCAGGCATCAGTTGACAGATGGCTAGATGCTTATCTCTGCCCTCGTAAGAATCTTGAAAATATTTCAATTTATTTTCTGAGGCTATTAGCCATCTGGGTTTGGTTCTGAAAAACACTAAGACAAGGTGAAGGGGAGGGGCAGGCCCCTGATGAGTTTCTACAAAACAAACTTTTTCATTCCAGGAAGCTAGAACGGGTCAGGAACTCAGACAGGAAAAGGCGTTAATAAATTCTGTACTTGTGATGCATTGACTTTCTGTGAGTCTGGCTGTTGCCCAAAGCTTCGTAATAAATCTGATGAAAGCTACACTTGATCGTTTGCGAATCAGTTTTTTTCTACGACAATATTAATCAGAAATTCTAATTCTGAGCGTGAAATCAATTCAGTCTGCCTCTTCAGAGACATTACCTCTGAAATATCCTACTGAAAATGCTTAAATCTCTGCACTTCGATACACCTCATCATGAGGCTTAGATTAAAAACACTATGTCACTTCACAAATTAACAGATGTAGATTGGAAAAAGCTAGTAATTTTCTAGTGATCAATAGAAAAAAGCATCCCTTTAGAACATTATTTACATGACATACCTACATCTTGTACTGTAGAAAATCATTTTGTATTTTAATCAAAATGAGACCAGTTATAATTCCAAATCAAAGGTTTCTAATTATCAGAGTTTTATGATGAATATTTGGTGTTTAACCTGAAGAACATGCATTCTGAGCTTGGTACTGTTCTGTTTTTTAATTTTTATTTAATTTTTAATTTTTAATTTTTTGGACTGATTCCGCTTCTGGTTCCTGCAAAGAAATGGATCACTACTGAATCATACTTTGTGTCCTTAAATTAAAAATAGATATCCATAAATCATGCTTGCCAAACCCTTCAGAACCTCTAATGATAACTTTCAACATGATGTATGGATGATGTCCTCATGGTAGTTTCTTGAGTTACAATGACATTTGTAAAGGGTAGCTCACACTCAGCTTGATTATTTCAATCAGTGTCCTCCAGGATCTTATACATCTTGACCTCCTGCATACTTCATGAGTTTGACTAACATCAGCTTGACCTGCATGTAATGAATTTATGTATGGTCTGTTTACTTCTGACTGTTTTACATGAGAAATGCTGAATCAGATCCACCCCTAACCTTGAAAATGTCTAGTATAATATTTATGTCAGTTTCTTCCATTATTTAAAAATAAATAAATAAATAAATAAAAAGTAATACAGTCCAGGAACTAAGTATGTTTTTCATAAAAGTTGTGTTTTAATATAAATAGTATTTCATACAAAAACATTCTCCTAACCATGTTTTATTTTCCTACTATGAATAGTTATTGTTGTTCAGTAAAAAATGAAAATGTAATAATTAATATAATAATAAATAATTAAGAAATGATCCGATTTATTGGTTACTACAACAAGTGGTGGTTGAACCCACACTAAGCTTAACCAAAACTATCTGAAAGGGTATTATTTTCCTTTTTAAATAAATATCAGGCTATTTCACATTTAAAACAAATTGTTGACACAGTATCTCACTGCTAAAATAAGAAAACACATTTTCATTGCTAAAAATTACACTCACGGGTACATGGCATGTCCAACGATCCTAAGTGCAATACCCTGTTTTTCACTACAACACCCTCTGCACAGCTTCTCCAGCTGAATAATACATGATGACCTTAAAAAGAGCCTCGCACAAACAAATCTAACCCAAACAGAAAAGACATTACTGCTGTAAATCAGGGCCAAACGCAGTATAACTGTGTCTGTGTGTCCATTTATAAACTGATTTATGCTTTTGTTTGTGTGTTTGGGAGATCAATGTTCAAGCCCTTGCCATGACAGCGCCCTGTTAGCTGAGCCAATGAGCACTTATAACCTGGTTTCCTTGGCTATGGCCTTCTCACTCACTCTCAGTGGACTAATTTCTGGGATGGTGCCTGTTTGGCGCCTTACTGTGAGTATATGGGTAGAACTGTTGGTGTAATGGTGAACAGAGAGTATTTTGTCTGCTCTTGGTCTGTGCTGGAGCTTTAAAACAATGCAGTGCAGTGTATGTTTAAAACATCAGACCATCAGCACATTATGGTGTGACGAGTTAACAACTGATTTATTAGTCAGATTAAAAAATGTTTGAGCCGGAGACCCCCAAGATTGACTTTCATGCAAATTTTGTCTGAAGCTCTTGCCAATACAGGTATCTATACAGTTTTTAAACCTCTTAAATTAAACTTTGTTTGATTTCATTCTAGAAGTTACAAAAAGTTTACATGTTATTTACATGTACAGTAATTGTTATTTCAGTCAGTAGAGCAGTTTAAGTCCAGACTGAAAATATATCTGTTCTCCCCGGCCTTCACTCAAATTAGTACTTGATTGACTTGAGTTTTGGGGAAATTGCAGCAAATATGCAATAGTTGGCTTGGTTTTTATTAGTACTATTGTTTTTAACAGTATTTTACTGCAAATTTTATCATACTGTTATTTTTATTAAACTCAATTTGATTTTGTTTATCATATTTTATCTACGATGTTGTATTCTTGTGAAGCACTTTGGTCAACTGTGGTTGTTTTTAAATGTGCTTTATAAATAAACTTTGAATTGAATTTAATTGAAGTTTCTATCCCAAACATGTTCAAGGAGGTTGTCCAACTCAAAACTATCAGGTAAGTTATTTTGAACGTAGTTATTTCATGTTGCCTTTTATAGAAGTTACAATTTTTTATGTTTATTTTTTAACACACGCACACACTGTCTGCTTCAAACAATATAACCTTTGAGCAAATTTAATGATGACATCTATTCTAAAGACTGCAACATGTTACATCCACAAATGAACAAAAACACGATGTACAAAGCTCCAATTACTAAATTACAGCTGCTCAGCTGAAATTGGAATATTTCCCCCCATCTTTTATATCCATTCCTATCTTGATTATCTATGATTATGACTCCTCCAATAAGCAGACACATCTACAACACTGATATATGTCAAAAGCAGTTAAATTTATCTTTCTCAGCACATAATGAACGTATAATGGTGTATTCTTCCATTATCTTGCACATTATTTCTGTACTCACCCTCTGGTCTGTAGTGAGCTACAATAGTGACCGTCTGACCAGCGTTCTTCAGAGCTGCAGCTGCCTGCTCATGTGTTGCACCGGACAGGTCCACCCCGTTTACCTACACACACAAACACATTCAATTAAAGCCCAGATTAGAACAAATCACTTGTAATATGTTTAGAGCGTATCTTTAAAACACATCCTAATAGGTCTTTGTCTCATGTAGCATCTGTGCACCATGCCAAGTCCTGATTATTGCATCCAATTACTCTCCAGTCTACACTGGCATGAATAAACAACATAGTAATTCTGCAGGGGCATTTTGCATCACTGCATTCTGAGAATGAATTCATCTTGAGTTCCTTCTTAAGAAATTAAAGCAAAATTTCACTTTAGAAGACTAACACAATAATGCTTCAACACTCACAATGTCTCAAAATATATAGTCAACATACACAACCACTATCAGCATCATTAACTGATGGAAAACTAACAATGTGACAAAATAATCTCATTAAATGAAATCCTTGTTTGATTTCCAGATTTTGCAGAAATCGCAAAGAAATGCAAATATGAAGCTTGCACGTTTATGACTCCAGGATCATTAAACAGGCAGACATGCAACATGGAGTAAAAATAACTGCATTGTTTTATCAGCTTCTACATGTTTGATAGAAGTGATAAAAGTAAAATTATTGTAATTCACATTTGTAATAATCACATTACTTGGCATACAAAGTAGCTTAGCTCGTACCGACATGAGGCGATCCCCCTTTCTAAGTTCCCCACAGAGATCAGCTGGACCTCCAGCGAGTATGAAGGAGATAAAGATTCCCTCTCCATCCTCCCCTCCAACGATGTTAAATCCAAGACCTGTGGAGCCCCTTTGCAGCACCACTCTTCTGGGTTCCCTGAAGAGAAAAAAGGCAACAGCAGGAGAAGTGTGTGAATCAATGTATTTAGTAAATCTGTGAAAGACTGGATGATAAAATGTTATTTTCAGTGCAGTGACAGAAAGGTTTCCAGCTAGGGCTATTCATTATATTCACCAGCAGATGTCAGAATAACTCTTTCTCAGTTTTGTAAACGCCACAGTTAAAGAGAACACACAAACTAAATGTTTTTATTTTTTTATTTGATATATTTTTAATAATGAACTTGCTAATTATTTTGGCCAAATTTTACATTCATAAATGTAAATTTATATTTTAAAAAAACCGCCATGTTTTATTACATATGACTTATTATTGTTTTATTACATTTTATTAAGGATATGGAACTATATGTAAAATTAATAACATAATCTACCAACAAAAAGGCCCTAAGGACAATTTCTATTTGTAAATCTTTGCAAATATTTGTCTAACACCACTGGTTGTTTGTTCATATAAGTGTTGTATGCTGGTGAAGATTCTCAGTCATCCAGGACATGATAAAATCAAAAAAAGTTCAATACAGAAACAACTGGACTTTATTTGTAACAGAAGACGTTTCGCTCTCCATCCGAAGAGCTTTCTCAAAGGTGGATTCACATTCTCTCTTTTAAGCTCCATGTGGAAAATTTGGTAAAGAAACTGAAAGTTAAACTGGGTTTCTTTTTCAGAAACAGATCTGGTCTAACACTGAATGCTAGGAAACACCTTGTAACTGACTTTCCTTCTCTCCACTGATTATGGTGACATTATTTACATGAACGCTCCTAACTGGCTGTGATTATCGCACCCACCACTGCACCATTTGCAACTGGGTCATAGACTTTTTTCATTCAACCTTTAAGACAGATAAGTCACATTGAGCTTAGAAGACTCATTTACAAGTGAGATCTGCTTAGACAGACAAAAAGTAATGAAACTGGACACATTAAGAAATGGAGGCGAAAAAAAATTCTTATTAAAATTTTTCTTCTTGCCTGAAAAGAAAAATTCTAATATTAAAACACCTCGCACATATAAGCACATAGTGACTTAGACATTCCACAGAGGGTGGGGAGACACCGAGAGTGGTGAGCAATGTCCATGGACGCTCTCGAGGGCACAGTAAGAGTTCTGATAAGGATGGAATAATCAGCCAGCTCCCTCCGATGAAATCCATAAACATTCTCGAGGGATGTCCGGGAATGGCCAAGGTCAGCACTAATGAGAATCCAAGAGTCTTCAAATGATGACAAAATGTTTATTCAGCTGGTTCACTCTGGATGACAATGGAATTCCCTGATGGGCGGGGTTGAGCTTCAGATTACCTGTCCTCCAGGCGTTTTCAGATAAGGTGGCCTTCAAGGCAACTTGGGGAGCCAGATTCAGATAACACACAGTTGTTTAGGGGACAGGCAGAACATAATGACATCTACCTTGAGTCTGTGTTGGTCCAAAAACGGTTCTGAAATGTCCAGATTACGTGGCCACACCGATGGAAATGTGCCTGAGTAAAAATCCCTGAGATCTGATCCATTCTGCCCAAGGCAATTGAGTCTGGTTACTCGAGCATGAACCAAGCCATCACAAAGGCAAGCAGCGTGACCGGATTCCAATTTGCTGCCAATGTCTTCCTTGATTGTAGATAAAACCAGCAACCAGCCAAATCCCAAAAGCAGGAACCAGTTATCATAAATCCAATTAAACATGTATCCTTAAAATCCACAGATGGCAGCAGAGATAGACACTTCATCAAGTCTTTAAGTCGATGAGATATCCAGCTGCGTGCGTGCCAACAGGGCAACTTGACTCACCTAAAGCCTGTCTTCTCTTTGAAGAAATCTTATCAATTGTGTTGAGGGACCAACTGGCCAAAAAAAGACCATAATTATGGTTCGGAAAATATACAAGAGAGGCTCAAGCAGTTTCACAGACAGACAAAGCATCAAAGCAAAGCGAAGTGGGAGGGGAAGCGTCCGACCTTGGCAGAAGCAAGTGGTGAAGAAACAATGTCATGTTTACCAAGATAAGTTTAGAATCCACAAATAAAGTGTATCAATAAACACAATCAGTTTTTTGCAAGCATTAC
>JARVGQ010000981.1:12884899-12895266 GCA_031762355.1 Hypsolebias martinsi | reverse complement strand
AGAAAAATCTAAAAAAGCTAAGTCTGGTCCTCTGGACATTCAAAAAACAAAACAAAACAAAGCAAAAAAATTGTAGAGACATAACGATATTCAGACTGTTCTGTGATCGACACAGTACATTGCTTACAGTGACTAATGAGTCTAGCCCTCCTGCTGCCCTTAGGTCAAATTGACCCGTGAGCCTTCGGGTTTAAAAGTGAGACCTTTTTGGTCATTTTGACCCAAGGGCAGCAGAAGGACTCCAAAAACAATCAGAGCAAACAAACTAAAAGAACAACACACACTGTTGTAATTACATCTGATGCAAATGACATTATGAAATGATGAAAATCCTTATTAGAAATTTATTGGGAAAAGTTCAGAATCAGACTATTTTATTAACCCCAGGGGGAAACTGGGTTCGTTACAGTAGTTCCAAACAAAGAAAACATTGAAAACAACAATTCAAAGAGAAGTAATAAAGCACGAAGAAAATTAGAAACCCCGGAGAAGAATAAACAAATTATAAAAGCTTTTAGATGAAAAAGAAAGAAAATAAAAATATATATTCAGAATATTCACAAAGATGTTTAACTGTCCTAAATCAGCAGGCAGGTGAAATGGGCTTTTTATTTATTATTAATGCCAGATGAGAGTTGTGCAATAGAGTTAAATTCAAAGCAGTCTGCTCCTCAGATAAATACTGTTAACTTACTTTTTATGTATATGAATGTTTCTGTTCAGTGCCCTGAGACGACTTCTGTTGTGACTTGTTGCTATACAGTAAATAAACGGAATTGAATTGAATTGAAAATTATTATTATTTCTTTAAAACTAGATGCACTGTGATGTCTAGGGAGTAACTCTGCTGCTTGTGTGGAGTCACATCAGCTCAGTATGAGGTCCTACAGTGGCGTTCTGAACAGATTGTGCTCAAACGAACAAACACATGCAGATAAATAATAATAATAAAAATCCAGACCATTTCTAAAGTGGTTTAAGTGAAAATGTTTTAATGCATATTGATGCCGTTCACACTATTTATTTATTAATTAAATGCAATCTGATGGTTGAAGACAGATTTTAGTGCCGGGTGTCAGTGGGGTCATAGAGATTAAATCTGCTGGACTCGTGAGCTAACTGCTGGTTGGAGAGTGCCCAGACCCAAAGTGGATTCTACTGCCATCTTAAAGCAACTCTGGTTTCAAAAATGTCATAGTGGTTCATGTAACTGTGAGTAAATAGACCTCAACACCATTGTTAGTTTTACATTACACGGTTACTCTAGTAGAAATATATTGATATTCCAGCTGGAAGTGCTCCTGGCTTCACCATCACTAGCTGACACCACTACTTGTGTTCGCAAATTCACAACAAATATAAAAATCCCTTTATTCAAGCACAGAATGCATAACTGACAGTGATGTAAAGGTTTAAAAATGGTGTTTAGGATAGCCACTATAAAATAAAGCTTGGCTCCACAAAATCTTCAAACTGAGGTCATTCAAAAAGTTATCAACAATACATAAAATATCAATTCATAACTTCTTCCCATAACCCCACATCAAAAGAGATGCCACAGTTATGCTGTGTTTTTTAAATGTGCACAAAAAAAAGGAATTCTTCAGGTTTTGTCGTAGTGTGTCTTGGTATATTACATTATGCCCCTCAGTGCGTGCATGCGTGCGTGCATGTGTGTTAGTGGGGGGCTGGCTCTGAAGACGGTGACACATACAAAGGTCAGCAGGATGGCTCACAGTGATCTTCATATGAGAACGGCCCCCCTCGCAGCTCAGCGAGACTTTTGCTCAGTAAGAAAAGGGAAAAAGGAAGCAGCGAGGCTGCCAGCTTAGGTCAGTGCATGCTGACATTTCCAACAGAAAGCAGAACAAGGCGACAAGGAAACGAACAGAAGCATACATAATGGCTTAAAGAGCAGGGGGTATGTCTGAGATGATACAGGGAAAGAAGAAGAGAATGAAAGGAGAGAGGAAGTGTGAAGAGGGGATGGAGGATCACTGGCTAACAAAACATTCTTCTACATAGTTCATTAGCTTCATAAAAATCACTGCATTCTGTACGGCGACGACAGGTTTAGCAGGGCTGAGTTTTGTCTAAGTAAAACATGGACTTAAGGCAATTGTGTGCAACCCATGTATAAACATTTAACCAAATGTCATACATTTTTAAAAGGAAAAAGTAATATAACATTTGTAACAGAGTCTAGTCAAAACTTATTTTTGCTAGTCATAAAACAAACTATATGTCTTACAAATTTCTGGAAGGTGCAAACTCAAACAAAATTTAAGAAGGATAATGAAAAATGTCATTTCTTCCAGTTGTAAGTAGTGGTTTATCCTTTCAAGTGTTGTTTTTAAAGTACAGTACAAGTAGCAACCCAAAGTTACTTGGGTACTCCATGTTCCCTCTGCCCGCCTCTCCACCATGGGAAGCAGGGCCTTCACCTGTTCTGCCCCTCAACTCTGGAACTCTCTACCGCCACACCTACGAAACACCACCTCCCTTTCTCTATTCAAGACTGCTCTGAAAACACATCTCTTTAGACTCGCTTATCCTTAACGTTACTAAATGTATTTTATATTCTTTTGTATTTTATGTTCTTTATGTATTTTATACAGTATTTCAATTTATTCCTGACGGTGTTTGCACTGTGCTTGCTGTTTGTTTTTACACAATCTTTGTGATATGTTTCTTGCTGTGAAGTGTCCTTGGGTGTCCTGAAAGGCCGTTTTAAATAAAATGATTATTATTATTATTATCATAATAAAGTACAACTTACTACTTGTAATACTTTTCCTGTGTCATGGTTTTTCTCTTATCGCGGGGGGCGCTGAGAATGGAAACCCCCACAAAAAAACAAGGGACTCCTGCATTTGTAGCAGAGACTGATCCTCAACATAGATTGTGATACTAATAGAATGTGCAAAATCTTTGTTCAACATTTTGCCTGTAACTATTTAGAGTCAACTTTGTTTGTTAGCAAAACATTTTATGAACAACTGGACATATTTAAAGGAACTTTAGTTTAGTTTAGTTTAGTTTAGTTTAGTTTGCACAAGTAAAATACAGATCCATGATATTAAGAAAATTATTAATAATAGCAGTGCAGGAAGAGGACTCGCTGTGCATTTCGTTGAAATCTAACAAGATTAACACCTAAAAACAAATGTTTGTTTGCTCAACATTATAGTAAAGGTGTGTCTCGGTTGAACCTTTCCTTAATAAATGCATTTTAATGGTAAAATTAGCTGCATTTCACCTGGGCGGCAAAATGCAGGTGATTTGACATTGGCTCCATGAGTTCCAGAGCGAGACAAAGGTGACTTTATATGAAAAGCCAAGTGTCTCCTTAATAGCCACATTTACCTGATAATGACACTTGGCTTGCCATATTGGTCAAGGGCCCTTTAGTGGCTGAAAATGGTAGTGTTTACTATTTTCCATGTCAGAATGAATGAAATTGTCAGATCTTAGTCAAATTTTTGTTTACAAATATGGAAAAAAACATATTATTTGCTTCAGTGTATAAGTCGCAGGACTTGCAAATTTATGCACAAAGGTGCAACTTATACAGCAAAAAACACGGTAATCATCTTGTCCTAATATTGCATTAAAGCACATCTTAGGCCTTTTCTTCTGTGGAGTAGTTCTTCAGAAGAGGTTGACAGGATAGAAACACGATGGCTGCAGAAGGTGCAGTGATTGACATCACTTACTGTTTACATCTGCTTTTTGCTTTTTCTTTTTAGCACATTTTTTTTTTATTAAGCTATATAAAACCAGGCAAGTCCCATTGAGACCACAGATCTCTTTTGTAAGGGAGACCTGAAGGCAGACTAACATGAATGGTTTTGGTCTGAGGGAGGAAAAAAAGGAGAACCCGGAGAAAACCCACGCAAGCACGAGAAGAACATACAAACTCCACACAGAAAGACCCCAGGTCCAACCGGGGATTGAACCAGGACCTTCTTGCTGTGAGGCAACAGTGCTAACCACTAAGCTGTCGTGCTGCCATATTATTGAGGCGTTCGGATTTTTCCTTTCTCTTTGCGTTTTCTATTTAACACTCCCTCCTCCTTTCAGTCTCTCACGCACCCTCGCCACCTGCGTCTTGGCAGTTGAACACCGTAACTACTCAACAAATTGCCGTCCGGCCTGCTGTAGGCCCATGTGCATTATGTCTTAGTATTCTGACAACAGCTTTGAATTGCTTATGAGGCACTTTCTCTGGAGTGATCTGCTTGCACATGCAAGCTCCGATCTCCGAGCAGCAGCAGCAGCTGAGTAGGGAAACTGTGGAAATAATTGTCTGTCTTTCCTTGTTGGCTGCTTTGACGTCTGGCGAATCCCTCTGTGGGGCACTAACAGAGCTGTTTGAAGTCTCTGTCAGCATAGTGGCGAAGCACAAACGTGCAATACATGCTAGTTCACATCTGTGTTGCATCTAGCTCTCCACGCACACTTGCAAGTGAGCAGATGGGGGGCTAGAGGAAAGAGCAAGGTTGCCTTTAATAGCCGCAGGTCTGACCCCAGCAGATGGACATGACGGCTCCTGAATGGTTGTTTTGCTTTTTCAAAATGTTCTCCAGGAGTTTCTTTTCAAGTCGAGCTGAACGTCCAGACAATGAGACTTTGCTATGTCCACTTTGTTACCTGTCAAAGTGGGGGGAATGACGACTGATGGTGCGCACGGCGAGGGCAAACATGAAGAATTTGTATTTCTTTATTTGGATAAAACGTACACAATGTTTTAGTTTATTTGCGTCCCTATATCATTGTCTGATTTGAGTAGAAACATCATTAATAAAAACTAAAGTAAATAAGATCGACTCATGGCGCACTATCGATCATAATGATTGATGTGTGTCGACTGTTTGCTGGTGTTTTGTAGCTTCCAGCATGAAAAATGAAACCTTTCAATAACTGTCGTTTTTTTTTTTTTTTTTGTATATTATGTGTTTAAATGACAATAAATAAATTAAATTAAACTCAATGTTTTCTTCATTTTGTCCCTGCATTTCACTTAAAGTTCTTGTTTTACAGTCAGACCTGAGAAATTTACTGTACTGTATTAGAAAAAGTGTTCATGCACTTCTGTCCCTGTTCTCTGACAGGACACACCTTACAGGTGGTAAAACATTCAACAAGGACAGGCCATAGTTTCCTTTTGTGGTCACATGTTACTCTTTGAAGCAAATATTAAAAGTTTTAAATGTATAGTTGCATTTTTTTTTTTTTTTTTTTTTTTTTAACGATTGTCAACTTTATGCTTACTCATGTGATTGGGACAGTACGGGATGAAAAGTTAACAAAAACAATACTTAGGACAGGCGCCACCATTTTGTAGTTTTCTTTCAATAAGCTTATACTGTAACGCCAGTCAAAAGAACTACACTACCCAGAAGCACACAGTGCTTCCGGCCACTGCTTTCTGCTGAAATGGAGGGAAAGTTTTGCAAAGCAAAGGCAGAAGTAATGACATTAAGCTCACAGATCTGGCATGAAAGTCGCAAATAATCCTGAAGCTCAATTATCCATAAGTACATCAACCTGGACGAGATGGTGGACTTCGCCTCTTCAGGGTAGGTCTGCCGAACTGGAACTGAGCTGCTGGTCTGCAGAGCTGGTGAGTAAAACTTTGCAGTACTGTTCAGAACATATATGTATGTTGTTAAAATGACGTAGGTTTAAGAGTTTAGAACATTGCAAGAGTGTGGGAAGGGTTTATAAAGCCTTAAATATACAACAAATACTAAAGTAAATATAGTGTTCTTACTTCATGGTTTTCCACCTATCGTGGTGGTGTGTTGATTGTACCCCCTGCGATAATCGAGGGACTTCTGCACTGATTCCAGGAGTGTTTCACAAACCACTTGGCAGACTTGTTGATAGTATTTTTTTTTTTCAAATATGAACCTTGAATCTGTTTACAATGCATGCTTTTGTTTCTACAGTCATCTTCCTACTGTGCTAATGCTCATATAGATGGGTCCTCAGACAATTAGACATGCTGTAAGTAAAGCATCAGGAATTATAGAAATGTTTAAACTGAGCCTGGAAGTTGTGTGAGCAGGAACATACATTTAAAGAGGCAAACAACTTTGTTCTATCATCAGATCTTTCTGTAATTAACAAAGGTGTGTTATAAACAATAAAACCAAAGTAGGTTAACACTTGAATTCTTCTCAAGGCGGGAGGTTGTGCTTAAAAACCCTTCATGTAGTAATATGCTGTGACATTATAACAGGCAGCTCTCAGGCATTTCAAGTTACAATTATTTGCTTTTTTCATTCGGTCTTCACTCCTCCAACTGTTCCTGAGTATCTGTGAAGCTACCAGAGAGAAATCTTCATCTGTCCCTCCTCTCCTTCTGTCATCTCTCACTTTTTCCTCCTTATTTCCAGGACAGTCTTGTCTTTTTTTCCTTCTCAGTTCTTCCAGGGTAGTGTTCAGTGGCCCAGTTCTTTCTGCCCGAGACACCAAAGCACAGCTCCTCTTTCCGCCTTCTTCCTTTTTCCCTTTTAGGCTTTTCTCTCCCTCTCTCTTTCAGCAGTCTTCCTCCATCTGCCTGTGTGAAACTTTTTTGGTTTTATTGTCGCTCATCCCACCTCCTACCATTAGATGGTAAAGAAAAACATCTTAAATGAAGCTCTGTGCTTTATGTTGTCTTTCTTGGAGAGCATCTCAAAGAGATTTTCATTTTTGAATTCCAGGAGGTGAGTCACTGGAAAGACAAAGTTGTCACAGTCGGTTGGGGAGCGAAAAATCTTCCAAAGACCATTTTTCATTTCAGTCAGCTTCATGAAATAAGGAAACTTTCTGTGCCATTAAACTTAAAGTTGTTTTTAATAGATATGTGGAGTTCACAGATTAAGATGAAAATGTCAGTACTCTACTCTGACACTTTTATAATACAAAGCTTTACACATCACAAGTTTGATCTTTTATACAACTTTTTTTTTTTAATCTCGCAGAGAAATATTATTTATCAACTGGCTTGTGAAAGGTAAATTAATGGAAAATTTAATCTTTTTAAAAACACATCCATGTTTTTAAAGCATGCAGCGCCAAAGTTAAGCTTGTTTCATTCTATTGCTTCAGGCTTTTCTACCATGTTTGGATAATTTCAAACTAATTGTAAAATAAATGTATGATGGTAACAATGGCACAGTTGTTTGGTCAGTTTGCATTGTAACTGCAACTCTTATGGCGGTGTCTCATTGGGCTGCGACTAGTTGGCAAATGACATTCATGGAGATTCAGAATGTCATATATGATGTATGTGGCAGTTCTTAAGTTCTCTCGCGAGTTACAGGACTGCACAGTTCTGTCATATGAGTTCTGAACTTGGTCAAAAGTGTGACAAATTTTCACTAAATAAGCCTAAATAAGAGGACTATGTTCTGACAAAGGAGCGTACATAAATATCGGTATTGGTTATCGGCCAAATAAGTTTTAACATATCGGCATACTGGATATCTGCCAAAAATCCAATATCGTTCATTCCTAATTTTTTCAGTTATTTCATACAAGTTCTTTTCTGTTGGATACCTTGAATTTCCCTCTGGGATTAATGATCAATCTATCTATCAATCTATCTATCAATCTATCTATCAATCAATCTATCAGTCTATCAATCTATCAGTCTGTCTGTCTGTCTGTCTGTCTGTCTGTCTGTCTGTCTGTCTGTCTGTCTAATCAAAATGTATGTACATAGATTGATTAGCTGGTTCAAATGTCATTATGTACTCCAAAAATCACAAACTTCAGAGGGTCAGCCAAGATGGGTACAAAACGAGCCGAGGAGGGTATGATGTGGGCAAAGGTGGTTGACTTAAAGGGGTTATAAGTTCATGGTCAAGAATGCAGTCTCTGGTAGACTGATTTTTAATAAATGGCTCTTTAAATTGTGACCACTCAGCTTGCTGGTCACTTAGTTGCAGAGGAAAAATACTGTAAAATAAAAATTTGGGTCACTAACTAGTCTCCAACAGTCACCGACCGAAGATTTCACCTTTAGTATCCCTGCAAAAAGCCTTCTTAAACCACGTCTCAAAACATCCATCCAGCTGAAATATGTTGTTTATGCCTTCATTGATTTTATAAAGGAAACTGACACTTATAATAAAGTCAATATCTTATTCTAACTATACTTTTGTGGCAAATGGAGAAAACACAAGTGGGAATACAACTAGTTGTACATTACAAGGTAACAATCACTTCAGATTAATTGCTTCCAGTGAGCACCAGAGGCTCAGATGACTCAATGAATCATGATGAAAAAGCAATAAACAAACATTTAAACAGATAATTGATATACCCAATATAAGTGACTCACTTTAGTATTTTATTATTGAACCAAAAAAAAAAAAAAAAGTCTTATTCAAGCAGTGATCGTCCAGGTTTAATCGTACAAAAAATATTAAAATCAAGTATTCTGAATTAATGATTAGGGACAGTTTGTGAATCCTAACAACTAAAGTTTTTTTCAAAACTTATATATTTGTTTCTTTAAATTCTGCAGCTTGTTGATTAGTAGAAGAAAGACAGGTGAGACACTGAAGAAAAACGAGAACAGACTAAACCAATGTGAACTACAGTAACCGTGAACTTTAGTGACAAAAGCAATGAAAAATGACAAGCTATAATATATCAGAAAGTACTGAAAATGAATGAAGGAAAACAGGAACAACTACAAAAACAGCACATACAACGTATAATCCTGACATAATCTTTTCATTCAACCTTTATTTAGGCAGGTTAATCCAACTGAGCCTCGAGGACTCATGTACAAGAGAGACCAGTGAATCTGTCTGAATCTGAATCAAGACAGAAGGAAAAATGCTGGAAGCACGACTAGCCTATTCCTAAAACCATCTTTCAAATGCATATTACAGTATGATTTATAGTTAATGACAAACAGTAGAGGGTGGCATGGTGGCTCAGTTGGTAGAACTGTTACCTCTCAGCAAGAAGGTCGCCGGTGCAAATCCCGGCCGGGGACTTTTCTGGTTGGAATTTGCATGTTCTCTCATGCATATGTGGATTTTTCCCGGGTTCTCCGGTTTCCCCCCACAGACTAAAAACATGCATGTTAGGCTGATTGGTAACTCTAAATTGCCCCTAGGTGTGAGTAAAAGAGTGAATGGTTATCTGTCTCGTTTGTTTCTCTTTGATGGATATGGGACCTGTCCAGGGTGTCCTCCGCTTCTCGCACAGTGACTGCTGGATATGCGCACCAGTGACCCTTGCAACCCAAAAAGGAAGAAGCAGGTAAAGATAATGCATGGATGGATGGATGGATGGATGGATGGATGGATGGATGGATGGATGGATAGATGGATGGATGGATGGATGGACTAACAGTAGAATGATTTACCTGGAAAGGTTGGGTTAAGCTTGAATATTATTTTAATGTTTTTAGTTAAGGCCTGAATAATATTAGATATCAGTTTATCTAAAAAAAAGTTAGTCTGGTCCTCTGGATGGGTTCAAAAAACAAAAAGAAATGTAGAAACATTTTGTCTTTATCCAAAAAAATGAACTGATCAGACTGAAGAAGATGAAAGACGAAACATTTCTACAATATTTTGTTTTTTTAACCCATCCAGAGAACCAGACTTAACGTTTTTTTAGATTTTTCTACCTGTATTATTGAGCATTTATCAGGATATATCAGTTTATATTTCATCCAGCTTTGTACACTAAATGAAAAAGCACATTTTTAACCAAGGTTACACATGTCAGTTATAGTGCATTTGTATTTCTGAGCTTAATCTGACAAGCTAGTGTCTCAGAAAATTGTCAAGAAACCATTGTGAAGGTACTGATGAGAACAAACACAGTTAGCACTTATAGATTTTTAGTTTCACAGCATCATGTCTCCAATCTGTTGACCTAGAAGATTTGGACAATTCATAAACCAAGCTGAGAAAAGAGAGACTCATGTCTTCATAAATTTTAGGTCAATTTTATTTTTAACAGCCTAGATTAAACCACAAGTCTGCATACTTGCACTAGTTCTTGTAAATCTACTGACCCACCTGAATTTGACTTGACAAGAACTACAGACATGGACTTCAAAGATCTGGTTTAGAGGAATTAATTTGATGCTTATTCGTTTATTTTTCAGTATGATAAAATAATCACTTATTTTTTTCTTGTGATGGTTGTGGAGTGGTCATGGCAACCAAATGCAGGGTACAGTATGGGGAAAGTCAAAAAATAAAAAAAATAAAATGTTCTGGATGACAGAGAATTCACACCAGAATGTATAACTGATCATCCATATCATAGATCTATTATCTTTTAGCCACTTTTTCCTTTTCAGGTGGGGGGGGGGGGGGGGGAGTCACTGGGGCCCATGT
>JARVGQ010000981.1:12837958-12853908 GCA_031762355.1 Hypsolebias martinsi | reverse complement strand
GAGCTTCACATAGTAATAAGACTCATTGTGTGTGTGTGTGTGTGTGGGGGGGGGGGTGTTTGTTGGTGGCTCTGCAGCTCAAAGGACCCTCAAATCACGAGCGTTACATCACTATAACATGTTTTATCTTTGCAACAGCACAATATGTCCCCGCTGTTTTTGAAATCTTTCTGCTCAGCGTTCTTTTTTCAGAATAGAAAGATGGTAGCTAAATCCTTTCAGCGCTAAGAGGACGGTGTTTCTTTGCAGAGATGTGCTCCTGCCTTGTTTGCAAAGCTAGGACCAAATCTAACGTGAGCCGACAAGCTGTGGAGTGTGAGGGGAGGTGTTCGTGACGCGCTGCAACCTAACCTTGATCAATAGTGTAATCCAGACGGTTTCTCTGGGGTATTACAGAAGAGCTAGTCATCTCAAGTGAACTGGATACGACCTGAAGTTCATCAATAAATATGCCATTTTTAAACCAATATAACAAACCACAAATGTGTTCGTAGCCGCTTAAATCAATATGCTTTTGTGCCTCCGTGAAAGACGTAATCTTGCAAATCTCGACACGAACTGACAATACTCTGGTTTGCATCCAAAAACCTGAAATAAATCGTATTCCCATCAGCTCTGCTTTGATCACCTGAGTGCTAAATATAAACCAAGCCCCTGAAAATTTCTCATTAGACAAAAGTAAACATGGTAAACATCACGCAGCCGTATTATCTTTGTCCTTTCTGTCAGTGTTAGGCTGATAGCAGGGTTGATGTGAGATTGCATCAGTTGTCTTTGCGCTGATTTGTTGTTGGTTGTGACTGAACTCTTGTCAAACTGTTTGGCAGACAGAAGCAGGCCAGGTAGAAAGCCTCATAAACACTGTGACAAGTCACAAACTCATAAAAAAGTCCCGACAAGTCGTTAAAAAAAGAAATTTAATCATAAACTTTCATCTAACGTGAACATTTTAAAAGCTGAAACATAAACAGTTTGGAATTCTTTAACTCTGTTTGTGTTTTTACAACATACTGTAAATGAAATAGAAGCTGGCCTTCCACAACTTAAACCGTCTCCCTCTTCTGTGTGTACGAGCATAAAGAAACAGTTTCAGAGGAAAAAGTGATAATTCAGGATATTTAAAAAGGGGGTTGTGCCATAAGGTCATGAACAACTAATATCTTACCTGTTTCAGATACCTCTTTGACTGACCTCAGGACCAAGCTATACTTCTCTGCATGTGCTGCACCACGAGGTGGTGAGCACGCCCAGACACAAACACAACAATATTCACTGGGTTAAAAACAATTACACCTGATTCTTTTTCTTTGATATATTTACAATGTCCTCCTAGTCTTTAACCATTTCAGCACACAAAAAGTTTGAAAAATAACAATTGTTTCTGACGACTGCGGAGCTAATGGCTCATCTTTAGTGACGGGTGATATCTAAAGTGTAATATAGAGTTAAATCCCAGAACTTCTGTTAGCATGGGCAGAGACTTGTCTTTTAAATTTGACTCTTTGCTGGTCTGTTGTGGTGAAGAGGGAGCTGAGCTGAAAGGAGCTCTCTCTTTACTGTTCGGACTGCGTTCAAGGACGAGATCACGGATATAACTGGTCAAAACAAGTTTTCTTTCCAGTGAGTCTGGACTCTCTCTTACAGATCAGGTGTGATGGGGAGAAAGATGTCTGGACCTTTCTGAAAATATGTTGTCCCTGTGATTAGAATAAGCAGGAGATTGATGGATGGATGGATGGATGAATGGATGGATGGACAGACAGATGGATGAATGGATGGATGGATGGATGGCTGGCTGGCTGGCTGGCTGGATGGATGGATGGATGGATGGATGGATGGATGGATGGATGGATGGATGGATGGATGGACAGATGAATAGATGGATGGATGAATAGATGGATGAATGAATGGATGGATGGATGATTGGACAGTAGGATGGATGGATCATTGGATGATGGATGGATGATGAATGGATGATGGATGGATGGATGGATAGATGGATGGACAAATGATTAGATGGATGGATGAATGGATGAATGAATAGATGGATGGATGGATGGATGAATGGATGAATGAATGGATGGATGGATGAATAGATGGATGGATGGATGGATGGATGGATGAATAGATGGATGGATGGATGGATGGATGAATAGATGGATGGATGGATGGATGGATGGATGGATGGATGGATGGATGGATGGATGGAAGACTTTCACTTGTATATTCTGTATGTGCAACAAAGCTGCTGTTCCTCAACATGTAAGGAAATGTTAGTTAAAAAGGTCATATGGAAAACATTCATCCTTTATTGTTTAAAAAAGAGGTGTTTAAATTTATTACCTGCTCAAACCCCCCCACCCCCAAAACAACAACAACAAAACAACCATGTGAATTTATTTTGTCTACCTGTATGCTTGAAAAAATAGGACCATGGACAAGAAAATGAAGCTTCTGAGAACAAAATGTTCAATCAAACATTTTTCTTTGTGTTTGGTAGTGATATGGGGCTTAAATATATGTCTGATTATCAGTTATGAGTTGAACTTATAAGCTATGCATGAATTATGCAAATAATCTCGTTGTGTGGGCACCACCTCTCTCTCAGAGAGGAAAAATCTGTCTCTATTTACTCTAAAATAATGTAAATTGAACGTGAGTTCTTTTCTCGTGTTTAAAGGGCATAAACGTCAGTTAATAGACACAGATATTCCAAAATAATCACAAATTCAGTTGAATTTTATGTGTTCTATCATGAAAATAATAATCTGTGATGTATACGTTGAAATTATATATGACAAATTTAACACCATCAAATAGCTTTGGATCAAAGGTCTAATTGATGAGTAAAATTAGTGAAACTTAAAAGGCAGACTTAGCTCATCGTGGACACAATTTTAACCAGTTCACAAAAAGAAATCAGTTCTAAGTTTGTCTGATAAGTTAATTGAGATGTAGGGTCACCGGAAGGGCATTGAACAGTCTCTGTCCTACCAGGATGTAGATGGTCAGAGCATGGTTCCAACAGCTGCTAAGTGATACCAGCCTCAGATGCCCCGGTGACTGAGAGGCTGAAGTCTCCTCAAAGTTCACCTGTCATCGATTGGAGAGACGAAGGTCCAAATGGTAGTCAGCTTGGGATTTACCACTCTGCGGTGTGATGGTTGCCTGGCAGACAGTTCTCAGGTCAGTGCCAGCCCGGTTCTGGTCTGGTCAAGTTCTGTATCTTTCTCTTGTTCAAAGTCGTCTGCAGAAAGGATGCTCCTTTCCTCTCAAGTGCAGAAGCTGGCTTTCTTCTCTCCCAGTTCCAGTGAAGTGTGTTTCTCCTCGCTCCCAGTTCTCTGAGAATTGTATCTCGTTTGAGCTTATCTCTAATTGTTCCAGGCTCCCGTGTGTCTCTCTGAGTTTTATTTATTTATTTATTTATTTTTTTTTTTTTTTTTCGAAGTGAAACTTACTGTCTGTGTGGAACAGAGATGAAGGCTCTTGGCTTGTTTTTTCCATAAATCTAAAGTCCACTTTCTCTGCCTTAAAAGTTTCCTTTCAAAAAAGAAAATAAGAGAAATGTATTATCTTAAAGAAAGATGCTTACAACACATATTTTCATGAATAAACATTCAATATATGACATTTTTAGGATTACACTTAAAAAAAATGCAATGTTTTACCAAAGGTGTCACTGTTTGTCCATCTCCTGGAAAAGGAATGTCAGTTTGAACAAACAAAGGGTTCTTATGGTGTTATCTTCATGGCAATGAGTCTGGGAGAAATACTCATTTTTGATAACGGGAAGATAGCAACATAACAAGTTTGGATATTCCAAAACTCTGAGGTCAGTTGAACAAAAGCTTTCTTTAAAACGATATGGCCATTTCATGGGAAATGAGTTCATATTGGCAGTGAGGTTAACACAGTGACATTTTTTTTATTACATTAGTCAACTAATGAATTTGTAAGCTGAGCTGAATTTTTGTAAAACAATATATGTTTGTTCCCAAGGGAATAGATGAATCTTATATTAAGTTTCAAACACAAAACACAAGAATTATGTTTGTTTGAGATGAGGTGTTCTCTTTCTGAGGTGGTGTTCCCTAACAAATGTAACTTTTATCTAAATGTACATTTGCATAGACGATAAAGCAAAACATGTGGAACTGAGTTTCTTTTTACACGACACCTCTAAAATAAAAAAAGTTAGACATTTATGATTAAAAAAAGATCAGCAGTGTCTTATGAACACATAGGTACAGTAAGCCTGTCAAATCATATAAAAAGGGCAAAGATTGTCTCTTTTAAATAGATTGACTGCATTTTGTCAGTTAATGAGTTAAAAACAAGAATGAGGTAGTACAGATTAGCATTTTCCACATATATTCTTCATCAACCACTCAAACCCTTTTAGACTATAAACACAATATTGGTCCATCTATGAAGCTGTTTATGCAGCACAGATGGTGAAAACAGGAGCTCAAATCTACAGCTTTGGCAACTGCTCAACCTCTGAGCCTCAACTTTCCAAAAACAATCTACTATATAAAAAAAAATACAAGGGAGCTCAACTCTGATGATATTTAAATAATAATATTCCATGTTATATTCACCCAAGTGTAAAAAGCTGTGGTTTTTTTGGGGAGGGATGCAGTATAACTTTAGGTTAACCCACTTCTTGCTCTAAATAATTCAACATTTCTCACTTAGCTCTACACGTTTTAGGCTATGCACAGAGAAATGCAAAGATTAGCATGTATCTACACAGAAAGGGTTTTAGCTTAGTTTTTTTTTTTTTTTTTCAGAAATTTTTCGCAATGTGTTTGACAAAACAGATGCAATAATTTTTTTATTAGTACAGATGGGCTGGACACAGTCTCATACTTGTATTTTTTTTTTTTCACTTAACAGCCTACACTGTAATGCTATAATGTCAGTTCCAATAAAGAGTGTTGGTAAGTAGGTTAGGTTTATTTGTCATATTCAAAATCAACACAGTCAGCCATTCTATGAAATGCTTAGGATGACAACAAACATCTCCACACCCCCCAAAAAAAAAAAAAAAAAAAAAAAACATGAAATACAAACATGCAGCAAAAATACTAAAAACATACAAAAAAAAAACTATTAAAACACACAAAAAAAAACCACTAAAAATACTACTAAAATACTAAAAATACTACTAAAAAACAAGGCGCCAAAGTTGAAAAAGAAATACAAATACAGTGTGATTCGGTTAGCAGTGAGGTTCTTTCTGTTCTGTTCTGTTAGTGGCGTTGTCTATTAGCGGGTCCGGTCAGCAGCTTGATGGTAATAACGACCGCAGTAGCTGCCCTCACAGATCACAGTCCAGAACCGGATCCAGCAGACAGAGAACATCCAAGGTTTTCCCTGCAAAGCCGAACATGTCCACAGACTTCAGTCCGTGCAGGAAGATGGAGGATCATAGAGACAGCAACCATAACAGGCCAGAGCCTGAGCCTGAGGCTGGAGGGGGGCCGGGAACTGAACCACGATGGCAAAATGGCATGATGGCAAGGCAGCGACACACAAAACTCCACAAGTGTGTCGTGGTCAAACCCATAGCGTTGAAATTGTAGAGTTTGACAGCTAAGTCCTGGTTGAGGCATGTGTGTTAAGACTTAGCAAATGAGCTATGGCAACCAGCTCATCAAGACACATGAACTGCAAAAAGTATTTTATTTTACAGTAAAAAAAAAAATAAAAAAAATAAAATAAAATAGCTTGATCGCAATAGGCATTGATTAAAGATAGAAATACTTAATTTGCGTCAGATAACTGTAAGAAGCGACATGTTGAACAATCTTACCATACGCCAGTTTCTTGAAAAATGTTTTGTTTCCTTCATCTATTATTATTTTTGTGAAACATAAGTGAGTCATGGCTTTAGATAGTCTGTCAAAGCAGCAGCAAACAGTGTTTAAGTGTCTGACGAAAAACCTGGTACAAGTCACATCGGTGGATTTTTTTTATAGCGTCTATCTGAAAAATGCAAATTGATCATGACTCATTTTATTAGACCAAACAATTTTCTGATCCTGCCACAGATTGGGGGAGTTTTATGGATCGCTACATTCCAGCTTGATTGACACAATGTTTAGCAGCTCGAGTTCTGTTTGAAAAAACTCTAAATTGTTTTCTTAAGTGGGATTAAAACAGGATTTTCTCATTTGGGTGTTCCTGCAAAGTGCCTCCTGGAATGAGTCATGCAGGAGCTGTTCATGGAAGCAATTAACTCGGTTCAGCTCAGCCCAGACTGAAGATACAGTCCCATGGGTTTTCTGTTGCCTTCGCTTAAGAAACTGTAGACTTAGCCAGCTGTTCTGTGACGCTCTACTGTACTTTTATATGAATGAGACAAGTACAGCACAAAATAGCACAGCAAGTGTTCGACAGTTTGAAGAATTTGGATGCATGAATTGTAATTTTGGCATTTTGAAATAGTTTCACACAAACCATATATTTTATCCTGTAACTCTTGTCTAGTTATTTTTAAAGGACTCATACGTGCAACCACTTGTTGCATCTTTTCTATTCTTTTTGTTGTTTTAATCAAAGATAAGTTATTTAGAGTCCCACATGGTTTGAAAACAATAGTTTAAGTACGGTAGCTGCTAAAGAATTATATGATTTCATGCATGTTATTATTGTAAAATAAAAGAAACTCACCACAGCCAGATATAAAGTTGCCTCCTCGATGTGGTGCAAATTTGAATTCTAACTTTTATCACCATGGCTTTCTGCAAATTTAAAAGCTTGAAAGTCTATTCGCATTTCTTTTTCATTTGAACATATCGCACAGACTTTTTAAAGTGCAATTTTAAAGTTATGGTGAAAGTTGATGCTTTAAAGTTTCAAAAACATGCAAAGCAGTTGAAAACTAAGACACCTTTCATTTCAAGATTGTGACTTACCTAGAGCTTGATTCAAATAGCATAATATCGTTCTTTCTGCAGCAGCCCAATCAAATCTGACACTTTATTAAGCAGGCATCACTGCTGTCTGAAACTGTTGAAGTATTTTACCACTAATTTATGTCTGAGCAGATGATTTGCACACATTAAATAATATCCAACATGTTCAGGTAGGAGTTGTGCCCAAGTTTGCTTTTGGAAAGCAGGTGGAACACAGTCTGCTGTGTCTCTGTGTTTTGCTGTAATCTAGTATGATATCTGTATTTAAGGACATGATGTGACTCATGAGGGTCAAAGGTTAATGTTGTAAGGTGTTTTAGATCTCTTCAGATCATTTAAACACTGTTCCAGAAGATTAAGTTAGTTTGAATATTATTTAAGCATGAAAAAATAGGTTAAAATCATGCAGCTGGACGAAATGTGACATCACTGCATAACATCCTAAACAGGAGGATGGGTGGGGGGGTCAGATCCCCCAGATCAGTTCTATGTTAGTCAAGCTGTTATGTGAAGCTAGGCTTTAATAGATGAGTGTGAGGTGCCACCTAGTGATTCTGATATGACCACCCAAGTCAAAACACCAGCTCTGTTTCCTGACTCAGCAGACAGATGAGTAGGATGGGTTTCTATGGCAACAACAGATAGAGAGAGAAGAAAAAAATTAACAAGAAGAATAAAAAGAGACACAGAATGAGAAAAAGCAACAAAGCGGACATCAAAAACGTACCCCGTGTTTTCCAACAAGAAATACGACTTGCAGTTAACTATTCCAAGTAGAACACCAGGAAGATTTTAATTTTTTCTTGTTTTTTATTATTATTATATTATAAGTGTATCATGCAGTATGTGCTGCACGCTGCAACAATGTGCAGCATTTGTCGAATTATTTAAAATAATTTATTTAGAATAAAAATTCCATGCCGATCGGGCGGTTCATGCGTCAGTCAGCCAGTTGTGTGTCATGTCCTGTGTTGTTTTGAAAAACCCCAAAAGAGCGAGTCTGCGATAAACGAACCGCAAAATAGAGAGGGACTACTGTATATATATGATTTTTCCAACACATACTATGTTATGAGGACCCACTGCTTCTTATGGGCCCAAAGCCCCGGGCCCCATAAATAAAGAGCAGTGACATTTTTGGGTTAGGGATAAGGTTCTATGGTATGAATTGAGGATGAGTTAGGTTTAGGGTTAGGTCTGAGTATGTGTGTTTGTGTGTGTGTGTGTGTGTGTGTGTGGGTGGGGGGTGTTTCGATCAAAGTTATTTTTCTTTCTTTCTTTCCAGTATAGGCCAAAGGCTGAGGTGCAAATCTCTGTGACGATACCACAAACAGTTAAACCATCATTTCTTCTCTTCATCACTCGATTCTTCTGCTTCACAGTCTGGGAGATTTTTAAAAAGTACTGACAGGCAAAAACAACTCCTACCTGTGCTCGAGGCCAAAGGGGATTCAGATGTCAGCGTATGAGGCTTCGGTCAGTCTGTGAGTCACCCTTGATATCAAAGGTGGGTGGAGCTTATTTCCCCAGGTGGCGCACTGTTCTTGGTCCGGTTCATCTCGGCCTCCTTGTAACTCCTCTGCCCTGGCCCCTCAAAGGCTTTTATGTGTGCCCCATTAAGCTGAACATGTCTGATTGTCGCTCGCTTCTACTTTTTGTTTGTCTTCATGAAACTCCGAGGTGTTTTCTGTTCAAGTTGATTCTTTGTGGGGATTTGTCTTCATATGGTTTTCTGTGAAAAAAAAAAAAAAAATTCTGTCAAACAGCTGATCATTCATTTCAATCAATCAAGCTGAACTTAAGAAAGGTCACCAGTTTATGTAATGCATTAAAAGCAAAGACATATGGCATATGTTGCCATTGATTAAAAAAAGCAAAGTGTGTGGTGGTGGGGGGGGGGGGACACAACCACATAACTAGGAAGTAGGAAGAATATGGAAATCAAAAGGTATCATCATAAAACAAAACCAAAATGGGTATAAACAGGAGGATCTTATTTTGACTAAACTTGAGCAAAGCAAGGCGAACAAGAGTGCAGACATAGATTTTGACCATATACAGTACACCACTGAACAAACAGGAATGTTTTTAGATGTCAAAATCAAAACGTTCTTGTAAATTTTGCATGAAGTCATTGAATCTTTTGATGAACCTCAACCTGTTCATCTGAGAGGGTCCGTGTGTGTTTGTGTGATTATTGTCTTCTGTCCTGCTCTCCTCTGTTTCTCCCTCTTGCAATCAGCTCCTGCCTCCGCCACCTGTTATCCTTCCCCAGGTGTTTGTCATTGTCTGTTCATTAGCATTTGTATTTAAGTCTGTGTCTCTATGTTCACCAGGTCTGTGTATTGTCATCCAAGACGTTTGGTTCTGTTGCTCTCCGTGTGTTCCTGTTCCTCTCACCCTATGAGGCTTGCTGCTTCGTCAACTTGTTATTTAGTCAATAAATGGCATCCTGCAAGTTCCCTGTGCCTTCCTGCACCATTGGGTTCACACTCAGACAGAATCCTAACATCATCAACCATCAGCACAGCAACATTGCAAGTCAATCTATTGTTACAACAGTTCTCCCCTGGTTTGAACATGTTTGATTGTTTTTCAATCCAAATGAGATTCAGTGATATGGAGGTGCTTTTTTATCATGTGAGGTTTGTTGGTAAACCAAAGACCCCTAGCCAAAGTATATGTAGAAATACAGAGGGTTAGTTTGCATGACTGTTTCATCCAGAAAGTACATTTCTCAACCCATGTGCTTACAAAAATATAACCAATTTTTAAATATTCTTAAATATGATTGGTGATATCTGGATGCCATTTAAGACCAAAAATGTTCTTTGTATAGAAAAGGCAAACACAAATTACAATGATTGATTCTCTTCAATATACTGTTTCTTTGAAAAGTGTGCACAAAAGAATCAACAAATATCAGTTTACCATCTGTTGTGACTGTTCCTTTGAACTCATTTACTCGTTTGCCCCTCCTCTCCTCTTACGGCTTCTTTCTCTGTCTTTATCCGGTCCATCTTGGCAAACAAAGCGAGAGCCAAGGGTGAATTAATAAAGGAGTGAAAGTAGAACACAACTCCCTGAGGTCCATCTTTTCTGGGACGCTCACGCAGAGAGACACTCAGACACACAAAAGACAACACGATCTACGTAATGTTGGGCATATGTGGCTTTATTGTGGTGACGAAAGGAAAAAGATGAAGCGACGACAAGTGATAACAAAATACACATTCTATCATCTGCATTCAAGTTGAAACAATAAGAGAGAAAGGGAGGAAGTGGTTTAAAAAAAGAGGAAAAAGCACAATTGCTATCTTGAGCAATAGAGGTACCCAGCAGAACCAGTAGAGCTGATGGTTTTCGGTGTAAGCAGGTACAAAATAAACCGCATATCCTAGTGCAACTTATGACCACATCACTTAGCTTGAGTATGAATGAAGTCAACAAATGAAAGAAAAGAAAGATTGGAACAACTTAATTTTGATGAACTTGTTTGGAGCAGATGCTGATTTTACACTGCTTTATTTTGTTATCAGATAAGTACTTTATACTGCCGCTTTATTGGACACACTGATATAAATAAAGATTAATAAAGCCACTTCATTAACTTCCATTGTCCAAAACTGGAAGCAAAACATCTGTCTTTTTGGTACTGCCATGTTGTGTTTTTCGAGTCAGAGTCTGCCCGTGAGGAAAGCAAGGCTGTACCTTGACCCAAATGTCCCACCGTTATATCTTCAAACTCACTAACATGCTGCCACTTTGTGTAATGCAACACTTTTATGATATATGACCACATATGTATACTGTACATGGAGCAAGCAAGGTATAAACTACATAAATCAACAAGAATTAACACTTGGAAAAAGATATCTGAAGAGTAGTTCTGTTTTTTTATTTTATTTTTTAATAAGGCAAATGTTTAATTCATTTTCCATATTTTTCGCTATATAAGTCACACCTTTTTGCATAAATTTGCAAGTCCTGTGACTTATACACCAAAGCAACTAATATACATTTTTCCCCCATATTTATAACTCAATTATTGACTGAGGTGTGACAATTTCATTCATTCTGACATGGCAAATATTGAACACTACCATTTTCAGCCGCTAGAGGGCCTTCGACCAGCATGGCAAGCCAAGTGTCTCATCCGGAACTCCTGGAGCAAACATCAAATCAGCTGCATTTCGCCTTGCCGCCCAGGCTGATTTGACCAGCATTTATTGAGGAAAAGTTCAACTGAGACACACTTTTACTATGTTGAGCAAACTTTTTTTTTAGAAATTAATCTTGTTAAGTTTCAATAAAATGCACAGTGAGTCCTCCCTCTGCGCGCTTCCACAAATCAATTTTTGAAATGCAGCTGATTTGACCAATAAAGTGCATTTATTAAGAAAAAATTAAACTGCGACACACCTTTGCTTTAATTTCAAGCAAACAATTGTTTTAAATGCTAATCTTGTTCAAGTCTTGTTAATCCAGTGCGCCTTATGTATTAATTCTGGTTGTGCTTACTGACCTCGAACCAATTGTATGTGGTTATTGTGAATCAGTTGAATAAAATTTGACTTATCTGACTGTTTTGTTTCGCTTAATGCACCTTATAATTTGGTGCGCCTTATAGTCCAAAAAATACAGTAAGTGGAACAAAAGTCAGCTTTAATGAGTTAAATGAATGTTGTGTGATGCTGTCAAAAGAAATAAAAAGGCTTATTAACATAAACAAAGCAGATGGTAAAATGTAGAAAAGATTCAGAAGCTAAGCATTAAACATCACTAGAATACAGGTAGTCCTTGGGTTACGACGGTCTCGTCTTACAACGTTTCGAGTTCACGACGGCATCTCCCTTATTCACGTTACGCGGTTACGTTCAATTTACGTCATTTTTACGTCGGTTTTACGTCGGTTTTTACGTCAGCTTTACGACAGTTTTACGACAGTTTTATGACGTTAGACGTCGTAACGCAGCAGTGCAGCAGCGCAGAAGTGCAGCAGCGGAAGAATACAGTACGCGGTGCAGTGGCGGAGGAATACAGACTGTACAGAGGTGGACGGGTCACTAGCATGCTAGTAGGTGATTAGCCCTTCATTAGCTCTTCATTATGGTTTCCAAAACGCAAGGAGGACTCTTCTGATGGCAGTGCATCAAGGAAAAGGAAGGTAATCACCATGGAATTAGGTCAAAAATACGCGGCGGCGCAGCAGCGGGAGAATACAGTACGCGGTGCAGCGGCGGAGGAATACAGACTGTACGGAGGAGGATGGGTCATTAGCATGCTAGTAGGCCATTAGCCCTTCATTAGCCCTTCATTATGGCTCCCAAAACGTATAAGGAGGACTCTTCTGATGGCAGTGCATCGAGGAAAAGGAAGGCCATCACCATGGACTTGCGTCGAAAGTTACGCGGTGCAGCCGAGGAGGAAACAGGTACGTCATATGTATTTACGTACGTTCCGACTTACGTCAAATTCAGTTTACGCCGTCGCGTGTGAACGAATCTACGTCGTAAGTAGAGGACTACCTGTATTGCCGTGCATGCAAACTAACACAAGTTCATAAAGTGACACAAAATGCAACGTAACCAGAAGAAGACAACACTAATCTTTTGGACCGAAAAGATAAAATAGAGCAAGAAAGTAAATATGAAGTAAAAAAGTGAAATAAAGAGCCAAGCAAAGAACAGGAAGTGGGAGAAAAGAACAGAAAAGAGCCTCTTGCAGAAGCCCAGGGGGTATCCTGCTATCCCAGAATGCTCTGCTCTAACCTACTTTGGTATTTCTGTTTCTGTCTTTGTCTCTGCAGCGCTTTGAGTGGGCTAGCTACTCCACACACAACATAATTGAGCGAGTTTGTAGAGTTTGTATGCGTGTGTAACCCCAGATAGTCCTTGTGGGGAGTAAATTAGTGCAGTTTGGGGACCTGCACAACTTTAGATCTTTAACATAATTTTAATTTTTCAGCTTTGTACCTGGAAGAGTTTGTCTGTTACTCCGTCCAGCTGTAGCCTATATCTCTGACTGCGTATCTGTGGGTGAATGAGTGTGTGTATTGTATAACTAAATGTGTGTGAGTATGCTTTGAACATTGCGCAGGCTGAGTGGGCTGCTCAACAACCAGTCCAGCAACACTCTGTAACCATGGAAACTATCCATCCATCTCACCTTTCCTCGATTGTCTCATGGTAATTACTTGGATTTTAAAACAGCAAATTATTAATACATTTATTTATCACAACAGTTCTTTATATTTTGATTAAGTACCTACATTTTGTCAGTATTTTCTCTGATTGGAGGTTGAAGTTTTTTTTTATATTGTTTTTGCAGAATTCTTTCTCAGCAGCATAAGATAAAAACAACTTAGTGCTAAAGTGAGCTGTTGGCTAAAAATGCATGACGTGAAATTGTACATTTGTATCTACATAGTTAAAGATATCTGTGAATTAATTTATTTGTACCATTAGCAAAATATCTCGTGAACCACTGGACAAATTTTGATCTCAGAAATTAAATGAATAAACATCTACAAATGATCAGGTTTAGGAGTCAACTTTATGGCCACCACATGAGTGATATTAGCAAACACAAAAATGTGTAATTCAGCTAATTTTAAAGGTACTGACCCAAAACTTGGTATGGTAAAAAGCTGATAAATTTTGGAAATTATTTTTGTGAGTCTACACTGCCAGTCAAAAGTATTTTTGTTGAACCATTTGACAGAGTTTAGTAAAACTCTCAAAACTTTTTCATTCTCTGCACATACATCACATTAATATTTGAATTCAACCCAATTCAAGATGGCTACCATAGCTATTCAACCATAGCCACACAAATATGACTATAACACTCATTTTTACATATATTAAGCTAAAATTTAATGGGGAAGCAGTGGAGAGTCATTTCCAACAAACAACCTAAAGTTTTATCTGCAAAGCAGCAAACAGGCATAAAATACAAAAAGTGTTATTTTTTCCACACATTTCTGTTACTGCCCTCTGATCTTCACATAAATACATATGTGATATGATTTGTTGTGATGTAATGACAGATTGATAAAATTGAATCAGCAAGTCAAAAATATGTAATTTCCTTCCTGTACCTTCCTTTGTAATTTCCCTATGAAAACTAAAAAATAAAATAAAAAAAATAAAAAAACACACATTTGTTTGTCACATGTGACTGCATTATACCGTTTTGTTTTCTTGATTTTAATAAATGTAAATGTGTATTATGTATTATCCACATAAGAGGTGGAGCTTAACAATGTAATATAAATTACAAGTCATGCACAGTTGTGGTACACACTACTTGAACATGCATACACACACAAATGCATATTAATATGCATTTATTTGTACCGTTTAGAAGATGTATCCTTCCCAACAGAACGCCTGAGCCTTAACAAATACTTTTAATAAAAGGTTTTATTTGTCGTCCAACATTTTGCCATAAAAGTTTAAAATTCAGTCTTTTCTTTTTTTTCCCGACAACGAACCTACAACTACACACAAACACATCAGTGACTGTATCTAAACAGCTCATGTACATGCAGGTCCACAGCAGTGTTAGATTTAAATAAGCTCCTCCAAGCTGTCATCCCAACACATCATTCATGACTTGCTCTCATTTCAGCTGCATGTTCAGACTCTGTCCTTCAGTGTTTTGCATTGTGTGATTATTAAACACGCGCCTCAGAACAGAACCAGTATTCCTTTTAGTACTTTGCTCCATTGGCAAAATGCTGAACAGAGTTGGAGCCTGTATTTTGGAGATGTAATTTGCTTTTTGGCTAACACTGAAAGAGAATAAACGATCCAGTAATTGTGGAACAGCTGCAGTGTAGCATGGGACACTCATGTTTGGAAAATAAAGTGCTTGGATTTACAATTTGATTGCACAAACAGTTAATTTTTGATCCATCATACAGAAAGAAGGTCAAATCCTTCATCATATGACCTTAAAAAAGGAAGGAAAAAAGCTTTAACAAATTTAATAGTGACTTTTTTTTTAAATCTATAAATAGCATCAAAATTTGTTTTTATTCTTCAAAAAGAAGAAAATTTTACATTTTCTGTGTAAAAGCTTCAGCATTTTCTAGTTTTTGTTCAATAAGCCTATACTGTAAGGCCAGTCAACCAAAAAAAAAAAAGAAAGAAAGAAAACAACACTACCCAGAAGTCAACAGTGCTTCCGGACGCTGCTTTCAGAATCAGCCTTTATTGTCGTTGCACTGAAGCACAACAAAATTACATTTCAGTACAGCCCGCCCAAGAAACACAAACAACCAAACAACAAAGACATGGGAAGACGGGAGTGTCTGAAGCTACAGCCTCGAGAGGCGCTACCTTTATTCGTTAGATAAGAAAAAGGCAGCACAAAGGAAAGAAGAGGTTAAAAAAATCACATCTCACACTGTATCCCTAACAGGACACAGTATGAGGTTGCAAAAAACCTCAGCACAAAAAATAAGCAACATACAAATGACACAACAAGATTCACAAGACAAAGAACAGAAGCAAGGGAGGAAAAGCGTCTGCCTTCTCCGAGAGCAAGGAGGGAAAGTGCCCAAATGGAGGGAAAGTTTTGCAACGCAAAGTCAGAAGTAAAGATCTGTCTATTAAGCTCACAGGACTGGCAGGAAAGTCACAAATAATCCTGAAGCTGATGTCATCCTTCAAATTGTGGTAGTATCTTCACTGGCGAGTACCTGGGCTGCAGTTGATCTGGACGCAGTGTGTCCTGGATCCTGGAAGCTGCAGGGGACAGACAGCAGTGGGGCCTGGCCGAGGTGGTGGACCAAATCCTGGGCAGCCTTGCACACAGAGAGTTCTTCCTGGAGCAGCAGCACACACACATCAACCTGGATGGGGTGGTGGGCTTAGTCGTGCTGCAGGGTAGCCGAACAGAACCGAGCCCGACAGGGACCGAGCTTCTGCAGAGCTGGTGAGTACAGGTAGTCCTCGACTTAAGGCGCCCTCGACTTACAGCAACTCGGACTTAAGAACGGGTGTGCAGCGCAGCGTT
>JARVGQ010000981.1:12730413-12742270 GCA_031762355.1 Hypsolebias martinsi | reverse complement strand
ACAGAACCAGAAACACTCACCCTGCACGCGCATGCACGCACGCACGCACACACACACACACACACACACACACACACACACACACAGCTTAAAACAGTCGTATCAGAACGGTTCTTCTGAATCATTGTGTAAGGTTTGGTAGAAATGAGTGTTAGTCCATGTCTGTGCAGAGCCACAGCCCATCACCACTCGTGTCTGGTTACTTTTCAGTTTGCTGTCTACTTGACTGTTTATCCTTGCAAAATATTTAACTTTAGATATTATAAATGAGGACTGTTTGGTAAGATTATGTTTTCATCTCATTTATATGGTCCCTCAGGTGATATGGCATCCAGTGGACAAAGTCCAGAAACAAAGAAAACGGCTCCTACTCATCATCGTCCAGTCCCTCCCCATCAACAGTCTCCACCAAAGGTTGGTTATTAAATAAGCTGTTTTTTTATGGTGCTGCTTTTTAGATGGTTGATGATCAAACTGTTAAAGTGACACATTTGGAGATGTGGTCCAAGTCATTTTTACATTTAGTTTGATCCATTACAGAGAGATATTTGGTAAGATTGTCTTTTGGCAACATTACGGATTTTTACTGACTTTGGGGGAGTGGTGGCACAGAGGCTAGAGAAGGTGCGTGGGCCTGTGATCGCAAGGTCGCCCGTTCGACTCCTCAATCTGACAATATAAAAAATGTGGGTGGGAAAGGTGAATAACTCCTCCACTCTCATTTGCCCCATTCTGGGCCCTTGAGCAAGGCCCTAAAATGTAATGTGTGACAGGTCACACATTATAGTTTTATCTTCTCTTCAGTGGTTACCTGTTGAATTAAAATTAGTTTTAAAATGTTAGTCTTGACTTTTAGCGATTTAAAACTCTGAATCAGTGATTAACGAGCTAAACTGTACGATGGAGGCAATGTGTGAGAATCTCAGGCCACCTGCGGCTTCTAGGGCTCGCCAGCATGTTGGGATTGACCTTGAGGAGGCTCATAACATGGATCAGTGGAGTGGAATACCCATACAGCTGCTTTTTTTGGACTGGGAAAGTTCCAGCAGGACTCAATGCTGACAAGAAAAAAAACAGTTTGCCTGAAGAAAATCAACAATTCTGGCTTATCTGAATCTGACGCTCTCGTTTGGCCTCGGATACGAGCTGATTATCAAATTTCTCCAAGAACATGGCTAACTAGGGAAAAAACTTAATCTAACGCACACACTCCAATAACTTCTGTGCAGGCTTATCAGAACTACCGGCTGAACAACATCAGGACTGTGGCCTATCTGAAAGTGCTCATGGACAAATCTCAACGTCTTGACGTCAAATGCATATGTAATGCGTTTATAAATTTTGCTGGTAGAGTTTTTTTTTATGTCAAAAATTGTGTCGTGATGGGACAAGATATGAAGAGATCTTTTTAGTAATACCACTGTCCATCCTCATTGCTCTTACCTTTTTCTATCTGAGTATCCTGATAAAGAATAAGGGGCTGCACTATTATAGCAGCAGCAACGTGCACTCAGCCCATCTTTCAGACGGCTATAATTTCACTGTATCCCGGAATATTGATAATAAAGCTTATTCTGATTCTGATTTCAATGGACAGGCCACACCCTTCGGGCTTCAGCAGTGAACCTAAACTTGGAGTGACCTATCCTTTCAGGCCGTAGCCCCCAGACTGTGGAATAACCTGTCCCTGTCTCTTGGTGTGACGGTCTCTGTTGATTCTTTTAAAAAACAGCTTACAACATTTTTATTCAGACAAGCTTTTAGTTAAATGTTTTTATTTTCTGTTTTTATCAGCTGTTCTTACTGTGTTTGTTTTATTTTAAGCATGTTTTCTGAATTTCTGTAATGCACTTTGTGATTTTATTAATGAAAAATGCTACATAAATAAAGCTTACCGTACTTACTTTACTTAAACCCCCACCAGCTGCTCCCCCGGGTGCCCTAGAGAGCAGCTCTCTGCTCCACACAGAGGGCTGTGGTAGCTCGGTGGTCTGTGGTTGCGTCAGGAAGGGCATCCGGTGTGAAAAAATTGCCAACTCGTTGTGAGAGTTACTTCGCTGGGGCGACCCCTGATGAAGGCAGCAGCCCAAAGAAGAAAAAATAAAGTTTTATTTTTATTTTTACTGGCTTTGATGCAGTAAATAGGAAGTCTGGTCCAGAGGAGAGATTTCTATAGGTTGACTCCCTATTCGCCCTGTGGCTGTTTTTAATCAGCTACTTTAGACTCCAACATAACTATAACCTGTTGTAATTAGTATGAAGCAAAAATCCTGTGATTTTCATAAGTTCTTCAGACATTTTGCTCTATCAGACAGATTGGGATGCAACCTGTTATGTACAATAGTTTATAAATAACAAATCATCAATAAATTATCTTTTACTTTGTGATTCATAACTTGTTTAACAAATTGTTGTTTTAAGGCAGAAACCTTGTATCCCCAAGAAAAGCTAATTTTTATGAAATGAAAACCAAATTAACTTTTTAAAATAAATAAACTATTAACAGAAAATGAACCGTAATTTAAGAAGCTGTTGTAACGCCTTTGATTGGTAAGCCGACCATAAAGCCACTGTGAGATGTGGAGTGCACCTATAAATTTGATTTATGGAAAAACAGGAAAAATGATGAAAAAGAGAGACATAAATTAAAATTTACGTCATATTTTACATAAAGCTACAGTCCAGAGCTGTAAAAACATGATTGCATTGCATTTTCCCAGTTTAACAACCATTGAACGCTGAATGTAAAACTAGATGGATGCACTTTCCTTGTGCAAGTTGTACATTTTTATTTGACATTTTTTATCAGTTTTGAACCTATATTTTTGTTTGACAATCACACAATTATTTGTCCATTTCAAACATGCAAAAATGAGCAGAATAGAATCCATATATGTGTATATTTTAAAGCTAAACGTGAAGAATCCTATTCACCCATTTTATTAAAGTAAGAATAACTGTTGTCTTCTAGACAGTGTGAAAGAGGAAAGAAAATGTTTAGCTTGCAAAAATTTGATATAGAGATATAAAGTTATTCCAACATATGAGATCTGTGTTGAACTGATCTTTATAAGTAAAAAAAAAAATAAAAAAAAATAAAAAATAAAATAATTAATTTAAATTTCTTTCCAAATGGTGCAATCAGACATGTGCACGCGTTTTTCCAGCCAGCTTACAGTATGCACACATGATGTGCACATGTTTGCACTGTTAGTGTAATATTAGTTATGTAATTTTATGCTCTGATTTTGTGCCAGGTGGCTGTTCATAGCTCAGCCCACACGATGACCTCTAAACCCCTGACCATGGTGACTCTGCTGCTCCTGACTCTGTCGCCATGGAAACCACATTGACCAAGAAGAGATGCATCAGCAGACAGACGGAAAAGTTTGAACGACAACCACGTCCTGTATGTAAAGTGGTGACATTAAGTACTTGGAGTTTCAGTAAGCTCAGCTGAACTTCTCTGATTTTATTTTATTATTATTTTTATTTTTTTGCTTATCGATGGAACAAGCTGCTGATTTTCTACAACTCCTGGTTGACAGTCTTTTTTATATTACCGATAACTGATGTCTACATATTTTGCACTTAACACTGATAGGATAGATTGCACAAAACGACTGACTGTTTTGAAGGAATGTAAATAAATATATATAAATTATAT
This sequence comes from Hypsolebias martinsi, assembly GCA_031762355.1. NCBI lineage: Eukaryota > Metazoa > Chordata > Actinopteri > Cyprinodontiformes > Rivulidae > Hypsolebias > Hypsolebias martinsi. Next base: position 12,738,603 of record JARVGQ010000981.1, on the reverse strand, counting down.
ATTTATATGAAGAGTTTCAATAGATAATAGCTTAATTTGTACATTAGCATAGATTCAGAATAGAACAACAGGGATGATGGAAAGGGATTGTTTTCATTTGATTTGACCTTTGATTGCTTGTGATCAAATGATTAATATACACCTTTTTGTTTCTCCATAACTCCAATAAAGCCACGGCGATGGCTTATTTATGTGAAAGAATTGGTATGGAGAGTGACACAAACTTTTGATATATTTTTATTTGCAAGTTTGTTGACAGAAGTCTTGTTTTGCAAACCATACCTCCTCAGGCTTAGTGCTGTAAAATGATCATTTCTGATGCAGAATTGAGAATAGATTAACCAGTCGTGCACAAAGTTCAAGGCTCAGCACTGCAGTAAAGCCCCTGCAAAGCTGTGTTGAGGAACTTGTCATGTTCGGGGCAGGGAACCTCTCACCAGACAGTTGTTTCCTAAAGTGAAGAGGTTTCCACCCATATTCTGCGTTGGTTGAGTCAGACTGGTGCAGACATCTCATACACCTCCCCCCACAGAAACAAGCTCTTTTGTTCTGACAAGGTGGGTGGTTTGTTTCTATCTTCGTGCCAGCTATGAATGACGGTTGAAACTCAAAGTCACTCAAAAAAAAAAAAAATATATATATACAGTATATATATATATATTTTTTTTTTTTATTGTCCCAGGATTGTCTCAACAGCTGGATTCTCTCCAAGGAAATTGTCTGTTTTGGCAAGTTTTGTCCATTTTCATTCCAAATAAATGAAGTACAAATCTTTAAGCATTGCAAAAGAGTTTAAGATTAGCTTCAACCGCACTTAACCATAGTTTTTTTTTTTCCTCTAAAAACAAATAACAATAATGTCCAAAATTACAAAAATCAACTATGAAAAAAAAAAAAAAAAACAGACTGAAAAAGAAAGGACCATCTGGTTGAAAGTAAATTATTTAAAATGCAATTATGTTTTGTAAATTTAGAGCACAGCTGATCCAGACACATGGGTTTAAATGTAATTCACGTTAAATGCTTTGTAGGATTATCAACCCCACCCCCAACTTCCCACAACCCTCCTAACCACACATAACAGCAGGGCGGACAACTGATGATGGACATTTGAAAGAATATGTGCAAATGAAGCACTGCTGGGACATTTACATTGAACTGAATATATTGGTTTTGTCACATGTATGAATGAACAGCACTTGTTTGCCTCCAATTTCATATTGTAGCTTTGAATTTAAACTCACAGTATTTTTTTTTGTGTGTGTAAATAGAGTCCGTTGCAACATTTTTACTAGTATCTTTACTTTCTTCACCTGATGCAGTTTATTTATAGAGGGACAGGTAAGACAACAGAAGAAAAGCGTGCGAGCTGTATCATGACTAGACCAATAATCTACACGCTGATTTAAAAGTACTCATTGCAATGGCATGAAGATTGGACAAGTATTTAATTCACACGTTTTCTCATATTGACATAACTGTCTTTGAATAAAAGATTTGTTAGCAAAATTGTACATGATTCCAATTATCATGTGTGATTGTTGGAAAGTGCTCTGTCTTTCGCTCCTCCGCACTGCTTGATTTTGATATTTATTCCTGACTGTTGTTTTACTCGTTCCTTTCACTTTTCTTTGTCATTTTTAGCAGATTCACTTTTATTTCCACCTAAGTGTCTAATTACTGTAATAATTGCATTGAGTGTGCACATACATTTCAGATTTGCATTCAATATGTCTGGAAAACCTACGGAATAAACCCAACAAAGTTAAGTAAAGTCCTCTGGATGGTTTCTTTCTTTTTGTTTAAACGTTTCATCTTTCATCCAAAAGACTTCATCAGTCCGAGAAGATGCAAAAAACTCAATCTTATACAGTAAATAGCACTTTCATGTCAACCAGCTTGAGGGTGCTCAAATGGTTTCTGTAGTCCGCCCTCTCCCCTGCCAACTCGTTCGAGGTAGTCATGGCCAAAGTGATTCAAAACATCCGGATTTATACTCAATGATCCAGGTTTTTTTTTAAAAAATCAAACGAAGTTAGGTCTTTTGGATGAAAGACAAATTGTTTCAACAAAAAGAAACCATCCAGAGGACCTGACTTCATTTTGTTGGATTTTTCTCCTTGGATTAATGAGCATGAATCAGGATGTACCGGATAAAACTCTTTCATACTGCACCATTTGATATACAGTAGGATACAGGATCACTGTTTTATGGCTGATTTCATACTTTGCAGTGAGTACCTTTAGAACATAACCTTCAAAGTAATTTTAAACCTTGAAAAAAAAAAGTATTCAACTCAACATTTTTTTTTTTAATTATCTCCAACCTAAACTATAACAAGCCATCTGCATGCACAGGTATACACAGAGTCACAACACTGGTGAATGCAACTAATATATGAGTGCACACTACAGTGTAAAAGTATTCATGTCACTCTGTAATTCTGATGTTTTATTGTCTGACAACCTTGAGATTTATTTGGACACATATTGCATATGTGTTGAGCTCTGAAACTTCAGCCTGTACAAACAACTTTTGCATTCATTACAATAGCAAGTTTCTTTAACTTGTGCACCACAGGAATTTATAGCTACCGTATTTTTTGGACTATAAGGCACACTTAAAATCCTTTAATTTTCTTAAAAATCAACAGTGAGCCTTATAATCAGGTGTGCCTTATGTATTAATTATGGTTGTGCTTACTGACCTCAAACCGATTTTATGTGGTTATTATGAATGAGTTGAATAAAGTTTGACTGACTGTTTTGTATCACTTAATGTGCCTTATAATCCAGTGCGCCTTATGTATGAAAACAGGCCTGTTCGTTGATATTGCACATTATAATCCGGTGCGCCTTATAGTCTGAAAAATATGGTACTCTTCATAACCAAACTGCTGCAGCTCCTTTAGGTTGGATGGATTCTGTTTGTGTCAGCAACTTTTAACTCAAACTAAAATTAGACAGATTTTTTTTTCTATTTAGCTTCAATAATTTGAAGTATTTCAGCTGAATTATTTTTGTTCCACTTTAAAATGCAGTTATGTTACATGTTGTATTCAACAAATTAAAAAGAATACAGAAGTGTGCATTGATACAAATGTTGTATTCCCCTGTCTTGTTACATTGTTGCATGCAGTAGGTTTATTTACATGTAAGGTCATATAGTTTCGGTTAGGGACAATAAACAAGTTGATCTACACCACAAAACATTTCAAATGTTTAAAATTACAAAGTATAACAATCTTTTGGAAGATTATGCAGTAAAACAGCATGCAGGAGATTGTTCTTGCAGACACTGTATGTTCTGGTTTTCCAGACCGTGATAAGACCAGTCTGAGCCACCTGCATGGCATGATGGGCATACGGTACTAAAACATTAAAATATATTTTTTATATGTTTTAAATGTTCACTTTTTTTTATTTTTACTTGCATACTTGTATATAAAATAAATGCCAGGTAACAGAATATTTTGGTTACAAATTATGTTGCTAACCTGCTACAAAGAAACATTTTTTGTGACAGAGGAGAGCTGATAGGATCTGCAGAAACTGCACATGCGAGCAAATGTTTGTGTTAAATTGTATAAAAAAAGACTTCCTGATGTTTTATGACTGCTGAACCACTGTTTTGCTTTATGGTATAGTACAGCTTGGAGCAAACCAAGATTTTTCAGTGTTAAATAAGATAATTAAATCTGTTCTGTCCAGGTTTAAAAGCTAAGAATCCAGTTTGTTACAGTTGGGGTTTCTCACACTTCTGTCTGAAAATCACTTTTGTAATGTAAACTAAACCAGTGACACTGGAATGATGCTTTCTCCTGTACGGTGCAGTGTCCTGCTGCTCTGTTGTCTCATTAATCATCAGTTTGGTGTCCCTAATAATAAACTGTTTTCAAATATACTGTATATGGTACCTTTGTCTTGTGTACTGTTTGAAGGCCTGAGGGAAGGTTGAAGTACTCAGAGGCCACAAAACAGAACTGAATTGGAAATAAGTCGAAATTGTGACCTCATTCATGTCAGTTATTTCCAGATACAGTGTAGCATAAATGAAATCCAAGCAGACTTGAATAAAATATCTAAAATTCAGCCAACTAAATAACTTTAAGACAGAAAAACAAACTTATTTCTGTTGGTGGCTTGCATAGGTATTTAAAATCCAATAAATATGTTGAATATACCCATTAAATCTTGTGCAAAAGCCTGATAAGTATGATTCAATTCTTCTGGTGCAACACGATTAAAGCACAAAAATGATGCATTGTTTGGGGCATCACTGGTCCTAACTTAATGTGCTGTACTCTTAACATTTGAAACAATGCTCATAGGACACATTTTAAAAACATGTACAACCTATGTATTTAAAGCTGGCAAAGGTAGTTTAAAAAATCATTTCAACAATTGTAATGTAACATAAAATACTTGATTGGACTGATCCACAAGCATGCTGCTGCTTTATAGATTAAATTTTCAGTTAAAGCTTGAAAACATGAACTGCTTTGTAATACCAGTAAATCAAAATAAATATAACCTGATCAAATTGTATGTATTATTGTTAGTGTTAGTTAGAAATGTGACTAAAGACTTTCATTCATGTATTTACATGCTTTTTTTCTGGGTTGTGGGGCAGCTGGTGCCCATCATCAGCAGCCACTGTGTGAAAGGTGGGTACACCCTGGACAGGTCACCAGTTCATCACAGGGACACAGAGATGAACAAGACAAACAACTAACCATACTTTTACTCAAAACCTAGTGAAGTTTCTGAGTAATCAATGGCAGTAACCAAAGAAGCGTGTTTTTGGGTGTGCACAGGGAGAACGTGTAAATTTCACACAGAATGACCCGAGCCTGCAGACATTCCTGCAACCTTGCTGTGAGGAAACAGCTCTAACCTTTGCACACGTAGTTCTAATTAGAATTTTATTGTTTTTAAAAAAAATCATGCACATGAAATAAAAAACATGATTTCCAACTGTATAAAATTTGTAGCCTTTCACTTCCTCTGGATGGGCTTTAATTTGGCCTTCAGTTCTAATGTTAAAAACCTTGATGTTATTTTTGATCAGGATATATCTTTTAACACCCACATTAAAAATGTTATCCAGGACCGCTTTCCTCCACCTGCCTAATATTGCTAAAATTAGAAGCATATAGTCTAAAAATGACACAGAAAAACTAGTTCTTGCATTTATCACTTTGGATCATATATCATATGATAAGATCATGAATATCATAGGCTGGATTATTACAATTGTTTTTTTTTTTGTTTTTTTTTTTCTTCTTTGTATCCATAAACTTATTTTAAAAGTCTTCAGTTGATTCAAAATGCTGCTGCCAGAGTTTTGGTGAGAGCTGATCGAAGAGATCATATCTCTCCAGTTTTAGCTTCTCTCTATTGGCCCCCTGTCAAATCCAGAATAGAATTCAAAATCTTACTTCTAACCTACAAAGTTCTCAACAACCTAGCTCCATCCTATAGTACAGATCTTATTGTTCCATATTTTCCTAATAGAGCACTTCATTCTTAGACTGCAGGTTAAATTATGGTTCCTAGAGTTTCCAAAAGTAGAACGGGGGCAGAGCTTTCTGTTATCAGGCTCCTCTCTTGTGGAACCAGCTTCCAGTTTATGTCCATGAGGCTGACACATTGTCCAGTTTTAAGATGAGGATCAAGTCTTTCCTGCCATTCTGTTTGTCTGTTTCTCTTTCCTGTCCTCTCAAACCTCAGCTGGTCGAACCAGATGGCTGTTTGACCTAAGCCTTCTGCTGGAGAGTTCTTCCTGATAAAAAGGAGTTTTTCTTTCCACTGTTGCCTTTGTGCTTGCTCGGGATGGGAGACCGTGACAAAGTGAAGATTTAACACAACCGTTTGGTTTCCTTAGATTTATAACTTTACTAATGTGCTTTTATAATGTACATGAATGTTTTAGTGTCTTGAGATGACTTCTTTTTTGACTTGGCGCTATAAACCGGTAAAATAACTGAACTGAAGTGAACTGAAAATGCCTTGTATTGTCTCATGAAGATCTGTGTTTTAACCTTTAGTTTTATATACAGTCCATTGTTTCTGATTGCTCCTGGCTGCATAAAATGATCCTGAATATCAGTTTATAGAAGACGAATGGCATGTTTGGGTGTGACATTTTAGTTTAAATATGGACTGTTTGCGACTCATTTAACCCTGAAAACTGATCGTTTTCACAGTTGTTGGCAGCTCCCTTACGAACAGTGTATAACACTGGTGTCAGGGCAGCACTCTGAGATTGAGTGTCTTGCTGAGGGCTGTTTTTAACTTCTGTTTTATTGTGAAAGAGAGCACTGTCATTGCACCAACATTAACGTACTTGTGTTTTTAACAACCCATAATAATCACACCAGTTGTTTCTGTTATCAGAAATAGCACCAAGAATAACATCCTGCAGTCATCCTGTCAGCTCACTTGTAAAGCATTCAGGATTTTATGTTGATTAATTTGCTGTATGCACAGATCAGAAGAGGTGAGATGATCCATCTTTTAGACATGTCGTGTCAAGATGGATGACACAACCGTTTATGCAAACTTATAACAATTCCAGTTTATGTCTTGAATATATCCCTTCATGGTAAAAAGTGAAATCGGGGACATGATATCAAAACTTATTCTGACCAGTTTGTCTTTAAAAGTGTATGTCGCTATGGTAGAGACTTGTGTCAATAGTAATGTCACATAAGCAGCTAATATCATATACATTTTCACCTTTTGCAGGATTTATTCTAAGGCACAAACTAAGTTCCACTGTACAAACAAATGTTCCAGGAATCGCTGGCAGTTTTTATTGACAGTGACGTGGTGATTATGTTTTTGTTCGTGTCTGTGTGTATTTTACACTTACTGAAGTAAAACTGGGTAATTTGGTGTATGTAAAAATGACTGTTGGCATCTTTGGGCCAAAGACTAGCGTGCACTGGGGTAGCCTGGTGGGTAGTGGCTAAAAAAAAGAGTCAGTAAAAAAAGAGTCAGTTCCTCTAATTAGTCTGGAGCCATGGTTCACAACTGAAAATGGGTGAAATGCTCCCTCCAGGTAGGAAATCTTTGTCTCAGGTGGAGGAGTTTAAGTATCTGAGCATCTTGTTCACGAGTGATGGTAGGATGGAGCGCAGGATTGACAGACTGAGGTCTTGTCCTCAGGAAAGAGTGTTGCTTTAGTTAGTCGTGGTGAAGAAAGATTTGAGTCAAAAGTCAACACTCTTGGTTTACTGGTCTGTGTACGTTCCAACCCTCACCTATAGTCATGAGGTTTGGCTCATGACCAAAACAACAAGAGCCCGGACACAAGACACTGAAATGAGCTTCCTTCACAGGGTGGCCAGGACAGGCAAGGATAGTGTGAGGAGCTCTGTCATCCAAGGGGAGCTCAAAGTAGAGCGGCTGCTACTTTGAATCAAAAGTAGTCAGTTGAGGTGATTCGGGCATCTGAAAAAAATGCCTCCAAGATGCATCCCTTTAGAAATTTCCATGCACGTCCAAGTAGTTATCATGTTCTGAGGAGGTTTAGAACCCAGGGTGCAGACAGACTCATGGGACTCAAAGGTAAAATAAAGAAAAAGCAGATTTATCTACAAAACACAAAACAAAGCTGACATGGCAGCAAAACGTACAAGAACTCAAGGAACCATGGAGGAACAGAAAATGACTGGCTGTGGGAAGCACAATCCACGGACAAGGTGGAAACACATAGATGCTGAACTTAAAGAGACTTTAACAACAAGATACAGTGATGAACACCTGGGGTGACTGGGATTGGGAACAGGTGAAGTAGGAGGGGAGAAACACCAGGGAAGGCAGGAAACACAAGTAATTAAAATAAACACAAGAATCTCAAAACCTAAAGAACACAAAACACCAATAAAACACAGATTCTCACACTAGTAGGATGCACTGCGGAAGTCCCCGAACTTGCTGGAAGGATGGTGTATTTCCTCTGGCCTGGGAACACCTGCGATGGAGAGATGTCTGGGTTTTTCTTTTGGATCTGTTGCCTCTGTGACCCGACTACAGATAAGTGGTAGAAGAAGGACATGGAGATGGAGCTCAAGTAAAATTCAGTTCAGTGTATTTATATTCATTCATTCATTCATTCAACCTTTATTTATACAGGCTAGCCTTGTTGAGCCACGGGGACTCATTTACAAGAGGGACCTGTTG
>JARVGQ010000981.1:12495946-12507841 GCA_031762355.1 Hypsolebias martinsi | reverse complement strand
TTCCAGCACACTGTTACCCCACCAAGTAAACAACTCAAGTGGACCAACCAGTTTGCTGGAGCCAAGATGGTTTCTGGTAATTGCATATGCTTCTTGATCAAGCTGAAAATTTAGATGTAGTAATAGTTTAAATATAGCACCACGTTTGTGGAAATAGTTTTATTACACAAAAATGGACAGTAGAAATCATAAACAGTAAATTACATAATTATGAAGAATACAATATTTAACTTTACATAAGTCGAGTAAATTTGTCACTGCAATAGTCCATTATTAGGCACTCAGAAGATGAAAAATGATAAATATTCACTTGCAAGAAAGGGGATTAATGACTGACACTGGGAAAATTGGGTTTTGCTAATGAATATTTATGGTAAAAAAAAAAAAAAACTGACATCTTTAACCCCATGTCTTCTTCTGATAACCTTCCTTCTTTTTCTTCAATCTACCAGCAATTTTCTCCCACTCCTCCACCTCCTGAGCGGTGTTCCTCATCACCACCATCATCTCTTTTGCTCTCCACTTTGCTTCGCCGTCAGCCTCCCCTCCCACCCATCCATCCCTCGTCCTCATGTCATGATTTCCTACCTCTCCTTTCATGCCATCACCCCAGCATACTTTTGTTCTGTCTCCTTTTTTTAGATTTAGCCTCAGTAAAGCCTTGTTATCTGAAGGAAAATGACAGAAAATAGGAAGCCTAAAATGAGTAGAAGGGGGCACTGATAGAGGTAAAAAGGTGCTAGCCTCGGATTTATGAGACATAAATTATAAGAAGAGGAAGGACAGAAGAAGAAAAGTCTACATGTGCTCCTTTCTCGGTCTTTGATAGCTAATTATCTGCATTATGACGGCATTGTACTTGCATAGGAGGGAGAAATTATGGGTTAAAGTGAGAGGAAGGAGAGAAATGATGACCAAGAAAGGGATTATATGTAGAGAACAGAAGAATGAGATAAATATGATATATGTAGACTGAATAAAAAAAAAAAAAAAGCTAGTCATCAGAAAGTTGATTTGTTTTAAGTAGATGCACAATATGTAAAGATTGATAAAGTCATTTGAAGTTTCAAGTGAAAATGGTTCAGATAGGTAAAGAAAAAGTGAGCTTATGTAAATTGCAAGATTTACACAAACAGAAACGCAGAGAAATTATTCAAGTAAAAGTAATCGAATGAGGACAAATGTACACAAATATGGGACAGAAGGTGACACAGGATTACATTATGTAAACACAAATAAAGCAAAATCCTAAATTGGAGAAAACAAGGAAATCGCAATAAACCATATGGCTGTCTCATCACATTCTGACCATAAAGCCAACTTGCAACAAGTCCTGCTGCTCACAAAGTGTGATTATTTTGTTCTTTTCACATACAAAGGTCATTAATTTAACACAACAATGGGATAAGTGCAGAACAAGCATCCTAATGAGGGCTAATCTTTGATTCATGATTTACGACAGTTTCCTGGTTTTGCTTAAACAATTACTTTACTCACACAGTTGAGACTTGTGGCGAATTAAAGTTTACTCACCACAAGTTTGGAAAACCCCTCTAAAGAGACACAGGCTTCAGGTACAGATGTTGTTGCTAATCCCGCTAGCTGAGGATCTCTGTATTTCTTAATTATCACCGCTCCAATGGATCAACAAGGAGGTCGGTGTACATTTTCTGGCAGTAAAGCTAACAGTTTTCACCTTATAAACATTTCAAAATAAATATGATGCTAGAAACATGTTGGGATGTGTTCAGGATTTTTTTTGTTTGTTTTTCCCTTGGTAAATGGAAGAAGGGCAATAACTGTTGCATCAAAAAAGTGCACCAACTGTAAGCAACTTAGCAACACTACCAGGTGTAAGAAAAAATAAAGTGTGTACTGATTGCATCAGTTCGTTAAATTTGGTCACCTTAACTAGACTTTGTATATTGGTTAACACTAAAATGTATGGTTTGTAAAATCTGCATTCTTCCACATGGCATGTCGTAGTGTTGGTTTAAAAGTGCTGAATGTGTTCATGTTGGACACTGACTGAGTCTGTATCTTTTGTGAAATGTATTTCTTTGTTCCTCTTCTTCAGTTCCAGGCATCAGTGCTGAACAGTTCAGTGGTCCAGAGCGATATACCTAATGTGATTCTTGAGGGTCTCAGGCCTGGGACTGGCTATGTGGTCCAGGTGAGGGCCCGCACTGTGGCTGGCTACGGAGCCTACAGCAAGGAGATGCTTTTCCAAACTCTCACTGACGGTAAGAAGCGGATGGTTGGCTGAAGTGTGCAGAGGTTTTGTAGTGGAAAGCAAAGAGATGAGGTTGCACGAAGTTGTGCAAAAGTTCAAATCTGGTTGTAGCCCAGCATTGTGTGTGCCGCCATGTCAAATGAGTGTTGGAAATTGTAATATATGAGTTATGGAACACTTCCATTGTATTGTATGGATTCCTTTTTTTTAAATGTGCATATTAGAGTCTTAAAATAAGAGAAATGTAAGATTTAAAATGATTTTTCCTACTTTGTTGAATTTAGTGTGTGTTTCTGTGCCTCTGCAGATGAGTATAAATCAGAGCTTGGACAACAGCTCTCCTTGATCGCAGGCTCTTTAGTAGGTGGAGTGTGTATCGTCTCACTTGTAGCTATTGCCATCATCTGTACCAGGTATGCACAGCAGACTCATGTTTGCATCCACACACACACACATAATTAATTACACCTAAAGCATACAATCCTGGATTTGTCAGTGAATTCCCTGAACCAGCAGCACTGGTAGACACATATTATACCTTGAACATGATGGAAGTATATGCAGCTAAAAACCTGGAACATGGTAAAATAAACTCACAACAATCCTTAAATAAATCACATGTGCTTGTTTGACAAGTTACATATTCTGCTTTATGAAAAGGTTTTAACTAAGCATGAGAGTATTTACCAGCAATAGGCTTTTGTTTTCTTAATTACTGTTTATACTGTAACAAATGCAGATGTTGATTGGTTGAGAACCCCAGAGTGCAGGAGTTAGATGACAAGTGTGCAGGAATTCAAAAATGTATTTATTAAAGGAAAAACAAAACTATGCACTACATGTGACAAACCCCAGAACAGACAAGATGTTATAAGAGGATCTGACAGGGCATAGGTGCAAATGAGAAGCTTTTATCTACTGGGTGGCATGATTGGCAAGTGAGTTAATTGCAAAAAGATGACAGGTGAGTATGACAAGGCAAGACAGAGTAACTGAAGGAAACAATGAGCAACAAAACAGAAAATTGTCTTAGAATGTACTGACTATATAACAGAAATTGTATTTGACAACCAAAAGAACAATAATTAACTAGAATAAAAAAATTCAAATAAGAAACTCTAACAAACTTGTTTATAAATTTAATTTCTGATGTAAGCATGTTCAGCTGCTACAGTTACAATAAAAACTAGCTTGACTGTGCAAGTATTTTTTTTTTATTCGGGCCTTAACTGATACAGCCCCAACTCAAAATGAGCACAGTCAAGGCCTCACACAACCCTATATTCTTGCAAAGACTTGTTGTTATGTTCGCCTTTTATGCCGGACATTTCCTCCAGATGTTCAGGTCATTGAGGTCTGAGCCATTAGTTTTATTTTTCTCCAATAGTACGGTAGTTGTTTCCCAGCTCTGAAAGTCCCAGAGGAGATCCCCTGTCTGGGTGCTTCATTTATGTATTCATTCATTCATTTATTTATTTTAAATCTGGCCTATTTTCTCTTACCTTTAGGGTTCTGTGTCCAAACGTGACTGGTTGTGTTAAACAATTGCTTTAATTGAGTTGGTTCCATTCTCGTCCATCTCCTTCTAATTCATTTGGCTCCTGGTACTCATTGGGTCCATTGATTATAATTGCTGGTTGTTTATAGCCTCAACTATTTATATTCTGCAGATGTTGTTAAACTTTTGCACTTCACTGATTGAGCTCAGCACCTTAAAGCAAAATCAAGTTTACAATTAGAGCTCAAGGTTTCTGTTGATGTCCATTACTTTATTGTGTAGAAATGTTATTTATAAAAATGCTGTTTGCCTGCTTTTGTACTATTTATTAGTTTATATTTTTGGTTTTAAAATTAATGTATTTTATGTAATCAGAGGGAATTGGGATAGATTTTTATGCCATATATAAGAAATCTATTACTAGAAAGAAATTTGCATTTTCTGTGAAAATGCAGTGTTAAAGCTGATTAAGCTTTAGAGAAGTAGCTGAAACCAAAATGCCAATGTTAAAAAAGTTTATGAAAAAGCTAAAGTTTGCAAAAGCTAACAGCTAAACTCAGCAAAAACAAAAGCTAAAAGTTAAGTCCAGCGTAACAATGGCTAAAGGCTAAAATTAACAAAACAGTACAGTAAGTGAAACCTAAAATTAGCAAAACTAGCTAAAAGCTAAAATCAGCAGAACAGTAACTCAAGGCTAAATTTAGCTAACATTAGTAAAACAGCAGTAAAACAGTGAGATAAAACTAAAATGATCAAAAAGTAGCTAAAACTAGCAGAATTCTAGTTAAACCTAAAAACACCAAAACAGTATCTAAAACCTAAATAACTGGAAAATATGCTAAAGAAGATCTTAAGCAGTAACAAGTTTTCCAAGGATTGACAAGATCTCAATGCATTTTCATGAGAATATGTTTGTGAAGCTTCTCAGTCATTCAGCCAATCCACAAATTTATGATGACAAACAAAGAAGCTGGACTCCTTTTTCTCTAGCTGAAAATGTTTTACTTCTGATCAGGGGAACGTTCTCTCCTGCATATAGTTTTTACTGATTATAGTGGGGATCCAGTGGCATGTTAAGATATTACAGTCCACTGCTGCTGCTCCACCCTCAGACGATAACCAGAATCAATGCAGGTAAAATAAATCCCCTAATAACTAAACCCTAACACATTTTTATTCTAGCATCTTTTGACAGTGAGGAAAACTTTCACTTTGACCAGCATGAGAGAAATTTTTGCATTTGCATTTTCCTCTGGCAACATTTAGAGCTATTGTGTAAAACTGATGTCTTCCCACCACTTCTGTCCCAGAAGTTTTGCATCTTCTTTTTTTTTTTTTTTTTTACTTTTTGCAGAAGGAGGCAACTGAAGGAGAGCATGTTCGGGGACAAGCTGCAGCAGTACAACACAGGAGGAGGTACAGACACTTTTTATAATATTATTCAGGCTAATTTCTGCTATTCTTTTACAAGTGCTTATTTTTTATCTTTCCCTCAGAAGTAACTCTAAGACCAGACATGTTCAGTGGTCCCACCCCCACAGTGACCTTTCCCACCCTGTCTGAGGGTCGAAGTTCACCAGGGGTCAAGATCTATATTGACCCTTTTACCTACGAAGACCCCAACGAGGCAGTCCGGGAATTCGCCAAAGAAATTGACCCCTCTTGTGTCAAAATCGAGGAAGTCATTGGATCAGGTGAGAATTTTTATACTTTCCGCTTTTAACTTATAAGCTAACTATTTTACCATTAAAATTAAGAGGTTTTTTTTAATGGTTTAAATTCTGCTGATTGAAGATTAACTATAAAAATTTACTTTTTTATAGATTTAAATTCTGTATCATGTTAAATAAAAACAGCATTAAAATTTTTGTTTTCAACAGTAAACTTTAGTTTATTTTATGAAATCAATAAAGTTTTGAACCAGTTGCACTCAAATACAAATTAGTCACATTTTGAACTGGGCCACACTTCTGTGTCAATGAGAATGATCTGGAAATAATCAACACCAATTTATACTTTTGCTTCATTATTATTATTTTTTTTCTTTTTTGCCTTTTAAGTCAGCATGTTTTATTCATGCTGAAAACTTTCACAGGAATAGATTAAAACTTTTTTTTTTTTTGGAATTCTACTTTGCTAGCAGCACTCACCGTAAAAAAATAAAATAAAATAAAATAAAATAAAAAATAAGTACAGTGATGTTTTGCAGATAGAGAAAGTTGGCCTCGAAGTTTCATCAGAAATTCTGATTTTTTTTTTTAGGAGTAGTGTTTTTTTTTTATGTCGGCTGGTTAATGAAAGATAAAAACAACAAAAATATACAAATAAAACTTTGGCACTTAGTTCAAAATATAGTTTACAACCAGTGAAGCTTCAAACTGGTCAGCCTTGAATTTCTGGATCACCACATGTTATATCCCTTTATAAAACAACATAAAGGCGACATCTAACCCCTGCGGTCCACATTCTGATTACCTTTGATGGAAAATACTTTGTACAAAGAAATAAGCATTTTAAAGTCAGATCCTTATATAAAGGACATGTTTTGTCACAATAACAATTTATTTATGATTACAGTAGTCCCTCACTACTTCGCGATTCGTTGTTCGCAGACTCGCTCTATTGCAGTTATTCAAAATAAGATTGGACATGACACACAACTGGTTGATTGATGGATGAGCCGCAGCATCGGCATGGAATTTTTATTTAAAATAAATCATTTCAAATTATTTTACACCTGCTGCATTTTTGTGCGGCCCAGAGCTACAGAAAAAGTTTCCTCCTGCAACTGATCAGCTGTTCTCTGTGTAGAGCGGAGAAGTGGGCGTGGCCGAGACAGCTTGCAGGTGGCTGAGAGCAGTCTTGGCTAAGAGGAGGCAGAGAGCTAAAATCATGATATACATACTAAAATAAACTACTACTTACTACTTGTACTACTATTCCTACTTCGCAGTTTTTCATTTATCGCGGGTCTTCAGGGTACGGATCCCCCACAATAAACGAGGGACTACTGTATATGACCAATGTAAATTGCAATATTCAGGCAAACACACAGAAAAAAAATTGTCTTTAAGCAAAAATGAGGATGCATGAACATGGGACAGAAGGTGAGACAGGACTAAACTATACAGGTAAGCCCAATTTACATTCTGATTCACATTTTTCTGCCCTTCTCGCTATGTTCTTTTATTGTTTACAACAATTCAGCTGTTTTTACATCAGCAGCCTGAAGCTAAATGGACTTAAAATGGCAGCACGACGGCTCAGTGATTAGCACTGTTGCCTCACAGCAAGAAGGTCCTGGGTTCAATCCCCAGTTGAACCTGGGGTCTTTCTGTGTGGAGTTTGCATGTTCTGCTCATGCTTGCATGGGTTTTCTCCAGGTACAGTACCTCGTTTTCCTCCCATAGTCCAAAAACCTGGAATTAGGCTGCTTTCAGGTCCAGGCCTCCTTTGCAAAAAAGATCAGTGATCTCAATGGGATTTGCATGATTAAATAAAGGTTAATAAAAGATAATAAATGGATTTAAAAACACATGGAAAAGAATGAAGTTTCATCAGTAGAGCACATACCAGGATGAACATTTATGGAAAATGTTAGACAGCTGATTTAGTCAACTGATCATGTGAAAGGTTGGTATTCTCAAGGTGCAACATGTGAACTTGTTCTGCTTCATCACTGTTAATCAAGACCTAAAATAACGTTCCGATTCTATTGCCTTTATTTTACAAGATAATATTTGTCTTTCGGCTCTATCAGATTGAGAAAAGTGTTTGCTTTAGGTGGTATACCACTGATAACTCATAACTTATTTAAGACAGAACCAAAGTTAATCAAACCCAAAGAGCCTCTGAGCCTGGGTGTTAAAGGTCAGGAACCTGATCCGGACCCTCATCACTGCAAGTATGTGCTTTGGGCTTTGGTCTGTTGAGCCACTTTGAGGGGCTTTTGGTAATCCCTCTATTTGGCGTTTTTCACCTCAGCCAGAGGTGATGGAGGAGGGATGAAAATGTCAGGGAGGAAGAGAAAAAAAAATGAGTCTGGGTGATATGAGTTGTGGCCGGACTTTGAGCCTTCCATGGGCTGCGTGACTCCAGGTCTAAGTGAAATGAAGATCGTGTCTTCAGCTGTTTTTTTATGTTTTTTCCACACCCTGTGCCTTCGATCCTTCCTCCGATCTTCAACTTTCTCTGTGATTTAGACCCTCCTTAGCTTTAGTTTGTGTTTAACGAAAGCCTAAACAAAGAACCATGGAGGGCGAAAGCAGAACAACAGATTGAGGCGCGAAGATAAAAGAAATCATAAGAACCCCAAGGAGATAATAAAAATAGTCCACCTTACTGCCTTATTCCCTCCCTCCGAGATAACACCCTCTATTTTCCTCTTTTCCTATTACTATCACTCACACGGGAAGAAATGCCCTTCATGAAAGCACTTTTTTTTTGACTGAAGATGAAACATGAAACATTATTTTTATTACGGGCAAGAGTGGGATACCTTATCAGACTTTTTTTTTTTTAACAAACAGTATATTTAGATACAAAATGTATACGCCATCTTCTCTTGCGTCTCCCTTCCTCCTCCTCCCTTCTATTTTACTCTCTATCCATCTGTGCCTGTTCTAGTTTACAGCGCTGACACCAGATAGTTTTTAATGAGCGATGATATGTGGAGCACAGATCACTGTGAGACTGAACGCCACTGCCTGTCATCCAATTCCCGGCTCTCATCCATTATTCACAAACTGATTTTCATCTCTGGAACGAGGACTTTTATTTTGAAGTGATATTCAATTTTCATGTCCTCCATCAGCGTATCGCTGCATTTATTTTGACAAAAGACGTCTGTGTCTCAGCAGACAGGAAGTCTGCTGTTCAGTGAGGTTTCAGCTGGTTTGGGTTCTTTACTGCTGGCCTGATTAATCGAGCTGTAGACATAGGAAATACTGAACAATCTAAAGAATTAGAATCCCTTGAAGGAATGCAGATTTCCTGCCTGCTATTCGTGCCAGAGTTTAAGACTAAGATCAGCTTAAGATGAGAAAAGACACAGTTGTAGTTAGCACAACACATGTGTTGGAGATAAGTCAGCTTCAGTCACACTGTCTTTGATCAGCATGGGTAAAACTGACAGAGTTAGAGCCATTTAGGTGATTTTTGTTTTTGTTTTTAACATTGGTTGGCTGTGGCAGCCATTATAAATCTAGTTAACTCCAAAAGTTTTTTGGTTGTACATCCAGTGATTATATTCAGCACAGTTTAATAGTCTGTCTGGGCATTAATTAGATATTTTGGTAAAATACAGACAACATTATTGCCCACCTTCCCTTTTCGGCAGTGGGTGATAATAAATTCTCTTAAGTAATGTATTTCAGATACACAAGTCTTGAGGGAATTTAGAATATAAAATGTAGAAAAATCACAACGTTTTGACTGACTAAAACTTAAATTCAGCTTGAAATGTGAAGTATTTCTCAGTAATTTTGCTGCTAAAGAACTGACAGTTTTTCGTAAAATAAATGTAAAGTTTTTTTAGATACACCATGCATCCATTATCATCTCTCAACCTTGACCTTTTGACCTTGAAGCTCTCAACCTTGACCTCTCTAAGTGGCTTTAAGCATCTGTCGGACTCCTGGCAAGAACCAATGCAGACATGTTCCTGTTTTTAGTTTTCTACATTTACCTTATAATCTCTCTGTTTTTGCTACTTTTTTTTTTACCATTTTATTTTAATTTGTAAAAAAAAAAAAAAAATCTGTATGCCTCTTTTATGATCGTCTATTTTGTTGTCGTTGTCCACTGTTGTCATCACTCTTTGTTAAAATCAGGTCTCTCTTGTACATGAGTCCTCGAGGCTCAATGGGATTAACCTGTCTAAATAAAGGTTGAATGAACTGACTTCCACAGTCTTTGACAAACTGGTAAATGGTTTAAAATGATTTTTTTTTTCTTTTATATTGCAGGACAGTTGTTACATAGTACTTTGAGTGCATTTTTACCAGTTTATGTGTTGATAATATAGTTCTAATTTTGTTGTTTTGTGCAATTGTCTGTTTAGCATAAGTATATGAATTGATTTATATAAGCGACGTTTGTTAATCCATACATGGGTACAATAAGATTTTTGGGCTAAATAAAAGTTCATCTGTGTAGCTGGTGGTGTGCGTCACACTGCAAGTAAAGCAACAACAGACAAGAATTAACAAGGAACGATAGTTTTGTTGCCATAGCAAGTGGGAAATGTTTTAAAATGGGGCAACTAGTGATGGATTGGTGTAGCAAGCGTCAGTAAGATGGTTCATAATAGTTTAAGGGCCCTGTTCCATTATACCTGACAGGAGTTGCCAGATACCTACAGCACTCGAGCTTAGAGGACACAGGCTCACGTCTGAGCTGGTAAAGACTGAGGAGTGAAAATCAGCAGTAGCAGTTTGGAGCAGCAAGGAGAAAAAAAATAATTTGGAGGACAGTGTAGTAAAAATATCTGTGGGAACAGTTTAAGATTTTTAGAAAGGCGTTAAAAAAAAAGCCACAAAAGGTTTTCTGGAGCATTAAGGTCTCATCTATTTTTTGTCAAGAAAAGTACAAGATAAGTGGAATTAGCTGGAATTAGTTATAAAAAAACAGCTCATAGTTGATGAGAAGTAAAAGATGTGAAGAGGGTCTATTTTAGGCTTTTTGCTATCTGCTCCTGTTTTTGATAATCAACATAATCAAAAGCTAATTTTTTTTTTTAACTTTCAGGGATGTTAGTAACAAACAAGAACAAAAACAATTCCTAACTTATGTATTTATATTTATATACTACTTCAAACTAAATATTCATATACTGTAGTTAAAAAAAAAATCTGTTAACTTGGGAATAACTACAACGGGCTTCCTTAAATTAGGGCTCTAAGTAGGTCTGATTATGTTCTGTGGGTTAAACTGACAGAAAATGCCACATCACCATATTGTAAAAATGAAATAAGTAATCCCTTATTTGGATGCCCTTCAACTGTAAGTCTGTGATCTTGTGAATAAGACTAATTATCTGAATTGGTTATGCCTACACACACACCCACACACTCTGTTCTTGCAAACATGCTTTCTGGGGCCTTTGCATTGACTTCTATTCATTTTCTATAGCCTAACCCTAACCCATCCACAATCCACAATTTAATCCTAAACCTACCCCCCCCCCCCCCAACAAGACTTTTCCTTATGTTATGGCTTTTTCCTTAAGTCCCAACAAGGAGCAGTTGGTCCCCACAATGCATTTTTTTTTTGGTAAAATTGGTCCTCACAAGGTAATTTGAAACAAAAATGGGCACACAAGCACATACATATATAACTAAATAGCACATACACATACAACTAGCTGTCCTCCAACGTCTTTGTTTTCAGCTTCTTATGCCACCTGTAGTCATTTAGTAATCAGTGCACCTGTTTTCAGTCAATAAATAGTCCTTCCAGTACATTTACCTCCTGTTTTTTTTTTATTTCAGCTTTTTGTCAAATCGCTTGTTAATTTCAGTGCATCTTGTTTCAGTTCCACCGAGCTTTAAGAATTTCTGCTTATGTGCCTGCATGCATTTAAGTTCCTTCTTCAACAAAGTGTCACAAAATTAGTTTGAAAGAAAAGTGCTTTTAAGAAAGTAAAAGCTAAGATTAGTTTAAATAAAGGCAACTTGACTTTTGAGACATTAGTGGCATGTGTGGTGGAGTAAAATCCCTTCTCTTGCTTCTGCAGAGCTGCACTAACTATACAGCTGTGCACCTACATTTTTGTATCTACATAAAACTTCTAATAGGCAATGAACACAAAGAATGACACAAATGAATGAGTCACCATCAGTTTTAATTAGTCCTGCAGTGAATATTTCAAAACAGAGATACAGTAGAAAATGATGGACCTGACTCTTACTGCAATATGACAAAAAGGGTTAATGGGTCATATATTGAATTTCATATCACAATTTTTTTTTCATTTTTATAAAAAAATCTTCTTTCACTGTAATAGCATGTTTTTAGATTCCAAAATTAAATTTTGATTAACTTATTAATTTCAGATTAAATCATTTGGAACAGTAAAAAAAAAAAAAAAAACAAACAAACAAAAAAAAAAAAAAACAACTGGGTCTCAAAATAATTGTGTGATTGTCTTTTCCTTTTTGTTTCG
>JARVGQ010000981.1:12483888-12494237 GCA_031762355.1 Hypsolebias martinsi | reverse complement strand
CCCCCCCCCCCCCCCCCCCCCCCCCCCCCCCCCCCCCCCCCCCCCCCCCCCCCCCCCCCCCCCCCCCCCCCCCGCCCTTGAGCAAAGCCTGCGACCTCAATCTTCTGTGGTGGACCTGCTCAGAGGCCATCACTGTGTTGGGAGAATTCTGCTTCAAACACAGTTTTTCCTGCTTTTACCACAAACATCACTCGCACTTAACTGCTCGGTTTCTGTAAAAGCCTCATTCATGGTTTATAATAAAATACCAACTGATGTGAAATTTGAAGTGCATTACATTTTTTGACTCTTCTATATTAGGTAAAATGCTGTAACCAAATCGTTCAAATTTCTCATTGGTTTGTTTTTCAGGCGAGTTCGGGGAGGTGTACAAAGGTCGCCTAAAACCTGTTGGGAAGAAGGAAATTCCTGTGGCCATCAAGACCTTAAAGGTGGGCTACTCTGAGAGGCAGAGGAGAGACTTCCTGGCTGAAGCATCGATCATGGGTCAGTTTGACCAGCCCAACATCATCAGGCTGGAGGGAGTGGTCACCAAGAGCAGGCCTACAATGATCATCACAGAATTTATGGAGAACGGAGCCCTCGACTCATTTCTCAGGGTAAGTTGCCTACAAACATAATTGAAATACATGCAAATATACTATTTATTAAAATGTCAAAGTTTCTTTATTTGTCATATGCACCACATATGGTACATGTGGTGGAACAAAATTGTGTACACACAGGATCCCAGTTACATCCAACCAAAGTATAAATTATAAATTAAAAAAGTAATAAGAGCTAAGATATAAACTAAGAAAAACATTAACTAAAAATACGCTAAGCAATAGTAGTAAAAAAAAAAATAAAAAGCCAAACAACAGCAGCATGAACATGAGTCTATGTGAGCAGTTGAATACGAATGAACACAGCAGCATGAAACAAATCAGCAGCATGAGATCAGCAGCATGGATAATCAACAGCACATATCAAAAATCAAGTGGCATTACAGTGATTTTTTTTTTTTCCCCACAATGATTATCCTGGGTAATGATTAAAAATATAACCCTTTCACCACCTGACGCATAATATTTTGAGATTAACTATTCAGGTCCCAAATTAATTCCAATTACCTTATGGTGAAAAAGACATTCCAATGTATATTAACTGTATTTAACTATAACTCTTGTAAATGAGTCCCCGTGGCTCATTGAGGCTAGCCTGTATAAATAAAGGTTGAATGAACTGTGTTTAGAAGGATAACTATGATTCTCAAGAGGTTTACTCATGCAATCAATATAATTTTTATTTTATTTATTTATTAACCTTTATTTAACTGGGCAAGTCCCATTGAGATCACAGATCTCTTTTGTAAGGGAGGCCTGTACCTGAAGGCAGCTTAACATGCATGTTTAATAATAATGTGACAGTATAACCTACAAATAATTTTACAGTGTACTGGTGAATGAAGAAATGAGATTCACACAAGAAATACTTTTTTTCTTTTGTATTAAACATGACAATTATAACACAAAATTAAACAGTTGAAATAAATGAATTGGACCCCAAACAATAAACCCTTGGTGTTTATGTGTTGCCTGTTTTTTGTCTGTTTGTACAGCACTTTGGTTGGCCTTGCTGCTGTTTTAAGCGCTCTATAAAGAAAATGGTATGGTATAGGTTTAATTTAGTTTCAGTTACCAGGGTGCACTCTTAGTTGTCTTCTCTTTTATGCATAGTGTGAACATTTATTCAGCATTTACACTATACTCTTCTAGTTTATTTATAATAATAGCCTTTATCTTTTGGTGTTCAGGTTACTATTTTGCCACATTTTGCTCTTAGCTAGGCTTTTGCTTCTTTTAGCTTCCAGCTACTATTTTGCTTCATTGAGTTTCCAACTAGTATTTTGCCTCTTTGTACTTCCAGATAGTATTTTTTCACTTTTAGTTAGCTTTTTGTTCCTTTTTAAATAACTCATTCAGCCCAGAAAACACAATGTCTCCAGCTCAACTTATCTTCAATGTGACCCACATTTGAAGTCCATAAACACCCAAACAAGGCGTCATTTGAAGACAGGATTGGGAGTTTGGAGAGAGTCAGAATCAACCTTCTGTTCTGTCGTTTCACTCTATGACTTCCTGTGCTGTTTCTTACTCATCCTGCCAGCCTGTCTGCCAGTCTGTCCATCTCTTTGATCCTGGCCTCCTTTAGAGACGCCTCTAAAAACAGAGCGAAAAACTCTTTGATGGCTGCTTCTCACACTGCGACCCCATTTGACTCAGAACTCATCGGATGACTCACATGCACGCATGCACAAAGATCGATCTCAGTGGCGTTGCTGTCCTGGTGTGACCATCTCGCAGGCTCAGGACCAGCAGGATCAATGTGCCGTGTGTGTGTGTGTGTGTGTGTGTGTGCATCCAAGAAAAGGTTTTGCCCACAGAGGTTTAGGCTACAGGGGCATCAAAGGCACAGTTTGGTGTGTGAAGTGAATTAAAAGACGCACACCTTCAACTGCAACCATGTCAGTGTGGGGTTTCTGTGAGGGTTATGAGAAATGGAGACCGTCTGGCACAAAGGTGCAAGATGAAGATAGCAAAATGGCAACAAACAAACACAACACTGAAATTTCTCTGAAATGATTCATAAATTACAAAAATGTATTTTATTCTGTATTTGACAAGAATATAGCATATATGTAATGCTGCTCAAATTAAACTGGATGAAGTTATATCTTAATTAATTTGTTACCAGAAGAACAATGGACTTGACTTTCAACAATTGTCCAGATTTTAGGGTGTCCTAATGGGCTTGTGTGTGTTGTCATTGATTACACCCAAAAGCCACAGCTATTATGGTATTTTTAAATGTCCAAATTAAATGTGTACACTATTTTTTTTTTTAACAATCATAGACAGACAGAATAAGGGGGAGTGGTGGCGCAGAGGTTAGATAAGGTGGGCCTTTGATCGGAAGGTCGCTGGTTCAACTTCCCAGACCAACAGCACACTCCACCCTCATTTTCCCCACTTGGGGCACTGACGCAAGGCCCTTAACCCCCATCATTTGGTCCCCCAGGCGCCCTAGATAGCAGCTTTCTGCTCCACACAGAGGGCTGTGGTAGCTTGGTGATCTGTGGTTGTGTCAGGAAGTACATCCGGCGTAAAAACAATTGCCAAGTTTTAATGCAAGTTGTTTGCTATGGCGACCCCAGAGGAAGGGAGCAGCTGAAAGAAGAAAAATATATACTGTCCTCTGTATATAGACAGAAAAAGGTTGTATCAAATTTGTCTTTATAAATCAGAAATGTGTTATTTGCAAATGATCTCATGACCAAATTAACTCACCTGAAAAGGAGCAGCACACGGTGTCATATTCTTTAAGAGCACAACCATCTATTCTTGCATCCATCCATACATACATGCTTCTCCTTTCCAGGTCGTGGGGAGCTGGTGTCACCTAGGGGCAATTTAAAGCTAACCTAACATGCATGTTTTTGGTTTGTTATACGAAACCTGAGTACTGGGAACAAATGCATACATGTAAGAACATACTAACTCCGTCCAGGCTGGGAGGCAAACCTGCAACTTTCTCACTATGAGGCCACAGCTCAAACCTCTGTTCCACTGTGCTGCCAGACTATGTCTAATCACACACAAAATGTCAATGGTTAAGTAGATTAGACTGAAAGGCTGTGAAATTATTTAATTAAAACGCAAAAAAATGTCTGTGCTCAGGATGTAAAGCTGCCGTTGATTTAAATGCCAGTAGGAGGAGGTGGTTGTTTATTAGCATCTTGAGGGGTTTTTAAGCTCTAAGTAGTTCTTAGATCAGTGGGGGGGGGGGGGGGGTATCAGTGAGGTTTCTGAATGAGGTGATTTATTCCAAAAATTGTGAGCAGAAAAAAGCAGAATCCCTTCATATTTGTTGTTTTGTAGTTGAACATCTTGAATATCCTGGTTGCTTGAATTTAGTGTTCAGATTTAGGTAAAATGCTTAAAATGTCTTCCTGGTAAAATTGAACCAAACCCTTTAAGAATCAAAACCATCAGTGTCTGAAGCATGTTTTTACACTAGTTTTACTTAAATGTTTCGATAAACTAGTCAACAATTTGTGCGCTCGTAATTCTAATTTGTGTGGCACCTCGCTGTATCATGCTGAATGATCGATAAATAACTCATGAGAACAATAGTCAAGTGAACAAGAATAATCCTTTCACCGTTCACTGTGTTCCAGCAAAATGATGGGCAGTTCCCAGTTATCCAGCTGGTTGGGATGCTGAGGGGCATTGCATCTGGAATGAGGTGCTGACACACACACAAACACACACATGCACTTCCTCCAGAGAATATACTGTTGATTGTAATAAGGAAGGAAAAATCAGTTTCTGATCCTTCAGTAAATCTGAAGAAAAGTCATTTATTTTTCCAGTAACGGTTCTTTCATACTGAGATCTCGTTATTTCATTCAGTCTGATCGGGTGCATCATCAGCTGAAGTTGCACCTCCTCCTATGACTTCTGCACACACACAGCTCTTCTATTTTGTGTATAGTAAGCAAAGACGTGTATTTTAAAAAAAACAAAATTTGTTGGTTTTGCAGCTTGAATTTCTACAAATACACAAACACTTTCACAAACAAGATCCGATCTGTGTTTTACTGCGGGGTGTGATAACACTCAGGCATGTACATACATAGAAATATTAAATATCTGTCCTATTTTATTGAAGGTAGCTGCAAGTGATAACTCACACATAAACGGAGATTCACACACACACTCTAAATTCCATTATAGTATCCAGCCGATAACAAACACCCACACAGTAAATCCTGTTGATGTTCCAGGTACCTGGCGGAGATGAGTTATGTTCACCGGGACCTAGCAGCGAGAAACATTTTGGTTAACAGTAATCTGGTGTGTAAAGTGTCCGACTTCGGCTTGTCACGTTATCTGGAAGAGGATACCTCCGATCCCACCTACACCAGCTCACTGGTAAGAAAACACCAATATATTCTCTCACCCATACTGGAGCCTGAAACTTAACAAATGCTGCTTTTTTATCTTGCACAGTCCAATGAACTGAACATGGATTCTGTTTAAAAAAAACAAACAAACAAACAAAAAAAAGTCTGTCAAGAAGTACTGTGCAACATAAGGTTGAGAAATGTCCAATGTTTGCATTTATTTATGTAAACTTTTCTCTAATTATACCCATGTTTGGTATCACCATGTACCTAGGTTTATTATTGGGTGTAAGTTAAGTGTTTACGCTGAGTTGTTTTTATTTATTTATTAATGGGTGATTTATTTATTTGTTTATTTATTTATTTATTTATGGCTGTTGTATTATGAAGCAATGTAATAAAACCAAGAAATAGTAAATGGACATTTTTTTTTCCCACAAGGTCAGTTTTTCAAATCTGAAGAGTTTTAGTTTCTAAAAAAAAAATAATAAAAAAAATAAAAAAAAAAAAAAAAATCAGCATATTGACCTTTATTTATTATTATTTTTTGGGCGAGGAACTCAGCTGGTTTGCAAACGTACTTGTAGACCTCATCAAGAATCTAGACACCAGAAAGGAACCAGGAAGTTAAATTAAGAAAAAGCTTTTCTATCAGCTGGTCCCAGTACATGTTTTAAGTCCTGCCCCCCTCCATGTGCACGCACAGAATCAGAATTAGAATAAGTTTTATTATCATTAAACCGAAATACAGTGAGATTATGTTCGTACAGTCGTCCGAAAGATGGGCAGAGTGCACGTTGCTGCTTCTACTGGAGCGCAGCCCCTTATCCTTTTTCAGCAAACTTTTTTAGATAGAAAAGGGGAAAAATCCATGAGGATAGGATAGTGGCATTACCAAAAAAAGGACACTAATTTTAGACGTACGTATGTACATACATATGTTGACTCTTGCTATTTCATAGTTCTCACCTTGTTGATGTTCAAATATAATTCATTTATGCCTAAAATAAAGTTCACTTGACAATATGAATATGTGTGGGGAGGGGTGGGGCAGTAGGCAGGGCTTTAAAGTTCGACATATCTAGTGCACAAACTCTGGTTATAAAAATACAAGATGGCAACTTCCATAAACCAGATTCTGCTGGCTTTAATTTAATAATAATAAAAAATAAATAAAACAATGAAGATAAGCAGAGACACTTAGCCATCATTTTTTCTCAATGGTAGCACTGCAAACCTGCTCCAAAGGTGTGTTTGTAACTCAACCGAAGAGAAAGTAGATGTTATATTTCTACCTTTGAAGGGAATCGTCTCCATAAATCTTATGTTGGCTCCAGTCATTTGACAGCTCTGGTTCTACTTATTGTCATAGTGTGACCCACAACACACTTTTTTTTTGTTTTGTTATAGAAATCAAAACTAAAGCTAACATTTTTTTCAGCATTTAGCTTGCGCGTCAATATGAAAACTATTAACATGTTCTGTAACAGGGCTATTCAACTAAATTGCTCATGGGGTCACATTTACTGAAAGCCAAGAGCTTGGGGTCGGACATCCAGCGCTTATTGTCATTAAGTAAGTTTGTTTTATGGTTTAAAAATCTAGTTTTATTTAAAAATGAATCCATTGATGGGTGGAACTGAGTTCACACGTGGGCCTGATTTGGCACCCGGACCACTATTGAATAGCCCCAGTTCTATAATTTCTTGCACTTTACATACAAATGTTCATATTATATTACATCTACTAGTATTTTTTTAAACAATCATAATCCAGTTTAAATCAGTTTTGTTTTTAACCTTTATCTTAAGAGCAAACTGGTCTGCCCACTTTATGTTCTCATTACAGTGCTCTCTGAGCACCTTTAAGTAGAATTAGGCAGAAAGAAAGTCATTCCTGTAAGGTTTTATTATCTTTGTTCCTTTTTTTATTGTTTCCCTTCGTGTCCTACTTTTCTTTTCCTCAGGGAGGTAAAATCCCGGTGCGTTGGACGGCTCCAGAGGCGATCGCCTACAGGAAATTCACTTCCGCTTCAGATGTCTGGAGTTATGGGATCGTCACCTGGGAGGTGATGGCTTACGGAGAGAGACCTTACTGGGACATGAGCAACCAAGATGTAAGTCGGCGCAGATTTGGAGTCTGTCTCTTGTTGTGAGCTCTCATCTGATGTCTGCAACTGTAAAAGATTGTGGATGTCTTTCTGGCGTCTGGGGGGTTGTGCTTGTTTGTTTTCTTTGCTGCCTCTCACCGCAGGGAGTCGGCATGTCTAAGAAAACACACGGAAAATGAGGACATCAATTTGAGTGTCACATGTGTGTTTGTTCCCTGAACATTAGTTCAAAAGGGATCAAGAGTGTGTTTCCAAACCGATGTTTACTGCAGGCAATATTTTATTGTGTTGACAGCTTTATTCCAATTACTTTCACAGAATGATCTGACGTTCTATACATTATTTTTGTACCTGCAATATGTTGATATTATTAACTGCCTCAAGACTGAATTCATCCCGCTGTGTTTTAGGGTGGAAAAGAATTCAGTAGTTTTATAAAAATGAGACGTTCAATTCTCTGCTGTTTTTTTGTGTCAGGAATAATTTAAAAGAAGGAATCATCTTTAATTTCCCAGAGTTTTACTGCTGAAACCTAAAGGAGATAAGGTACCGAACATGAAAAAGGAGGTTCCACAGGAATGGATTTGTTGACAGTTTTATTTTTAGGATTTAATTCAAAGAAAAATATGTTGGCTGTACCCGCTTTGGCACTAAAACTTACTTTAAACAACTGATGCTCTAAATCCCACTTCTTGCTATCTGAATATAACAATCTATAACCATTTATCCTAAGATAAAATGTGTATGTATTATAAAAGAAGTGTAACAAACCACTAAAGCTATAATCAGCTGGCAGCCCCGTGGGCCATATATGGCTCACAAACTCATTTCATTTCACCTGCAAAGTATAAAACATTCATAAATCAAACACAATTTGACAGTTCTCAGTTCACTTCCCTCCTCACTCTCACATATTAGCAAGCAAATGTTGAGATGTTTTAACTTTTGGCATTAGAGTAGTCCCTCACTTATCGCAGGGGTTATGTTCCACACCCCCCGCAATAGGTGAAAATACACGAAGTAGGGATGTAATATTTATTTTAGTATTTAAATGTATTAAGGCTTTATAAACCCTTCCCACACTCTTGCAATGTTCTAAACTCTTAAACCTACAAACTTTTAACAACATGTATGTACTGTACTGTACAGTACTGCAGAGTTTTATATGGGTACTCACCAGTAAAGATACAACTTGAAGGATGAGATCAGCTTCAGGATTATTTGCGACTTTCCTACCGGTTCTGTGAGATTAATACTTTGTAGATAGATCGTTACTTCTGACTTTGCCTTGCAAAACTATTTTTTACCACATCTGTTTCTCTGCTGGTGTTTGCTCCCTCCTTTGCTGTTTTTTAAATTTCAGCAGAAATCAGTGTCTGGAAGCACAGTTGGCTTCTAGGCCATGTAGTTCTTTTTACGTACGTTATATTATAGGCTTATGAAAAGAAAACTACAAAATGGCAACACCTGTTAAGTCTTTTTTTAATTAAATTTTTTTGCTTTGTATTTTTTTTTGTCCTGTTTGTTAGTTCCTGCTCCCGTCTGCTCGCATTAACTTTTTATACCATACAGTCCCAATGACATGAGTGATATTAAAGTTGACAATTGTGTGTCAAATACAATCATACGTTGAAAACCTGCGAAAGAGTGAGTCCGTGAAAGTCAAACCGCAAAGTATTGAGGGATTACTGTAGTACAAAACAGTAAGCGCCCAAAAAAATGAGAGACCAAATTTTGAATCAAGCTAAGGGTTGGTACTTTTTTTTTTTTTTTTAACATAAAACTGTCATTCCTCAGAGTTGGTAAAATCTTTCACCTCACTCCTTTACTCCACCAAAGTCTAACGTGCAATAGTTTTCTTTTTAAGTTCAGCTGTCATTATTAAGGTATGAAGGGAGTTAATCAGTGGCAACCTTTGAACTTTTTTGGCACATTTTCAAGTAGTAAAACTGAATCACTCACATGTATCTGTCTGCAGAGATTTGGCTTCCCCTGTCTAGCACCTGACCCATCCCCTTTTCCTTCATATTTATGCTTTCCCCTCCATCTTTTACTCCCTTCCGGCTAATTCCTTCCTCCTCGCACCCGAGCTTCAGAAGCATCCTCTGCAACCTTAATGACAGAGACAGTGTAATAGAGACAGATTTATAATAGAAAAGTCTGAGTATAATGATGGAGAGAGAGCGTGCGTTACAGCTATAGCTAACGAGGGTCTGCAGGGGCATTAACTATGCATGCTTCTGACACCCCGACTTGCACATATGAGTCGCACAGACACATTCAGCTGAACCATAGTCACGGGCCGACATGTGTAAATGCACATACACATGCACACACAGCCATGATTTCAAAGAAGTCGGAGCGGTGAAATTGTCAGCAGAGCCACTGCAGGTGCTGTGTTCAACATGAATTAATCATGAAAGAGACCTGTGATGTTTCTCTACACTTGCTGCTGTTTTGATTGGCAGCGGCGCTCAGAGTGAATTTATGCATTACAAAGCCTGAAAAGTGTGCCGGGGTCAAATGGAGTTCACCCGGCGAGCAGACAAATCCCCAGCTCCGCGTTTACAGCGCTGTAATGGAAGTGCCACGTTATTTCAGCTTACAGATATGCAGACTTGTTACTTTTAATTTCAGTTTTGAGGAAAAAAAGACTTATTGGAGTTTATTTCAAACAATTTTATGGCTTGAGATTTTTGTTACAAATTACGTACATTTATAAACATACTGCAGCTGCGCTTATTAAAACTGTTTGACTCGTGTGTATAACAGAGAGAGTTTGAACAAGGTCAGTGTTTAAAGCAGACAGGCAGTGATGCTTCAGGTAGTTAAAGCCGACAGAAAAAGGTTAAAAGGAAACCAGACAAAAGGTTTGACGATGTCTAGGAGAACAGCAAAAAAAAAAAAAAAAACAACAACCAAAAAAGATCTTACACTGGTGAAGAAAAGGTAAATATGGAGTGACAATTGAGAATTTTAAAGCATGTGGGTGGAACTCGTGACTGGAAATGCTGAGAACAGCAGATATGTAAATGGCTAAGTTAAACTGATTTGAAAACAGAACAAAAGATTAAAATTTGTCTACTTTAACATTCTGATTTGGGAGCTCTTCACTCTTGTTTCTGGCCAAATTTATCAAATTTATCACCTGAGACAACTGGCCAAGGTGAAACCATTCCTGTCACAACATCATTTTGAGATTTTAATCCATGCATTCATCACAACTCGTCTGGACTATTGCAATTCACTTTACGTCGGTCTGAGCCAGTCATTACTGACTCGACTTCAACT
>JARVGQ010000981.1:12467196-12478392 GCA_031762355.1 Hypsolebias martinsi | reverse complement strand
TTATTTTATGAAATTGCTGGTATTTTAGACAGAATCTAGAGTTGCACCTTGTTTTAACATTTGGTTCTAAAGCTATCCTTCACCAAAACTGACAGAATCTGATGTGAAGGAGTTAATAGGAAGCTGATTTTATCTCATTTTTCAGAAAACGAGTGTTTTTGTCAACAGAGGTGCAGAATAAAACCGCTAAAAACAAAGAAAATGAAAAGCAAAAATTAAAAGTAAGCAAACGAGGAGAAAAAAAACATGACATGGTACATAAAGAAAAAAAATGCTAAATAAAATCAGGAAACAGAAAACCAGAATTTTTTATAATAATTGAGACAATTAGAAGAATGTAATTCAGGTGTGAAACACAGACAGGAAAAAAAAAAAAACTAAACACATTTAACTATTTTTTTTTTTTTTTTAATGAAACAGGAAATGAGGAAAATATGAAACAAATAGTTAAAGGCCTAGTATTCCTGAAATGGATGTTTAATGGATGTTGTAAGTTTTGAGGGAGTGTGCAATTGACGTGCTGACTTGCAGGAATGTCCATGTTCAGAGAATTTGGCAGTAAACCCTACTGGCCCCACAACCACAGACCACATGTAACCAGTCTGTGTTCGTTGTCCATGAAATTTGCATGCCCATACAGTAACCTCATCACCACCATGGGCCACAACGCTGACATCAGCAACCACTCACCCACACCTCTGTCACCTGCCCTGTACGGTGAAAACCATGGTTCTTTCGTAAAGAGAACACCTCTCCAACGTGCCATACACCACCGAATAAGAGCATTTGCCCACTCAAATCGGTTGCAATGACAAACTGCCGTCAGCTGAAGACCCCGATGAGGATGATGAGCATGCAAAATGAGCTTCCCTGAGACGGTTTCTGACAGTTTGTGCAGAAATGATTTGGTTGTGCAAACAGATTGTTGCAGATGCTGTCCAGGTGGCTGGTCTCAGACGATCTTGGAGGTGAAGATGCTGGATATGGAGATCCTGGATTGGTGTGGTTAAATGTGGTCTGCAGTTGTGAGGCCAGTTGGATGTATGGTCATATTCTTTGAAACACCTTTGGAGACAGATTATGGTAGAGAAATGAACATTCAATTCACGGTCAACATCTATTGTGGACATTCCTGCAGTCACACACTCCATCAAAATGTGCGATATCTATGGCTGTGACAAAACTGCACATTTTAGAGTGGCCTTTTATTGTGGTCATCCTATGGCACGCCTGTGTAATAATTGTGCTGTCTTATCAGCATCTTGATATGCTACATCTGTGAGGTTGATGGATTATCTCGGCAAAGGAGAAATGCTCACTAACACAGATTTAAACATATGTGTGCAATATTTAAGAGAAAAATGCCTTTTGTGTACAAAGAAAAAGTCTTAGATTACTGAGTTCAGCTCACGACAAATGGCAGTGAAAATAAAATTGGTTCTTTTTTTGGTTAGTTCAGTGTATATCACAGCCAATATTGTGTGAATTAGTGTCATTTAGCTGTCATGAGAAGTTCTGCTAACAGAGAAACAACATTTATGTCAACATTTCAAACAAAGATGTCACACGATTTGTTGCCCTCTAGGAATGTGTTGTGAATGATGCATTATAGTGACAAGTTACAGCCATTTTTGTGTGTGCTAAGAATGTGTTTCTCTAGCAACCATCTTGAATCAGCTTGTCTGACCCATTTTTTCCATTTTAGAAAGTTTCAGAAAGTTTGTTCAGCAGTTGAGATATTTTGATAATGGTACACACGAATGAATGCACACATAATAAAAAATAAAATCATTGCCACACTTGCACTTTCAGCAGTGGGATATAGCCACTGCACTAGAATATTTATATTGCAACTGAAGAATGATGTTACAACAGGAAAGCTAAGGAGCTGTAGCTTTTGTCATTTTTCTAGGTATACTGATAAAATTCAGATTTAATCAGTCCCATTTCCATGATTTCCCTCCTCTGCTGTGTCCCAGGTGATAAATGCCATAGAGCAGGACTTCAGACTGCCAGCTCCCATGGACTGTCCTGTAGTGCTGCACCAACTGATGCTGGACTGCTGGCAGAAAGACAGGAATGCGCGGCCAAAGTTCCCAGATATTGTCAGCATGTTGGACAAAATGATCCGCAACCCTGCATCTCTCAAAGCCGGCATCAACAACATCCCCACTGGGTGAGCAGAGATATAAACTAATTTCCATAACCAAACATGCTCTGTTTGAGTGATGCAGCTGATAATCTAAAATACCCCTTCTCATGTCTGCTCCCTGCAGTCCTTCACATCATCATCCCTTGTTAGACAGGGCAGCGCCGGACCTGAGTAGGGTGAGCTCAGTGGAAGACTGGCTGGCTGCACTGAAGATGACCCAATATAGAGACTCCTTTATCGGCTCGGGATTCACCTCTTTGCCGCTTGTCACAGAAATCACAGCTGAGTGAGTCTACGTTATAAGCTGTTTTTAGCCGTCATCTTTCACTGCTCATCCTGCCTGATCTCTATCATGTTTACCAGATGGTTGGTTGACTAGATGTCCATGTAAACACTTCTTGTTGTCTGCATACGTCTGTCTTACTCACTTTTCTACTTTTCAGTCCCTCATTTATGATCTCTGTAATAAACAGGAGTTTTAAGAAGGTTTGGTTCATTTTTTTCAAACCTAAAGAGCTTGTAAAGAAAGCAAACTGAAAAAGAAGTTGCAAAATGAAAACGAGTGCTACTTTGCATCTTACAAAGTACTTTGACTTTTACGGAGCCCCTTCTGGGATGTCACCAAAGCTGGTTTTCTGCCATCATGGACAGTAATTTGCCATGTTGCTTACAGCGACATGCATTTAACATAAACTTGGACAAAGGCTAGGGTGAGTATTTCACATTACTGGCGCAGCTGTGGCTGAGTGGGCAGAGCAGTCGTTCTCCAATGCAAGAGTTGGGGGTTCGTTTCTACCAGCAGTCACATGCCAAAGCGTCCCTGAGCAAGACACTGGACCCCTTATTGCCTCTGATGTGTGTTCCATCACTGTATGAATGTGATGAAGCACTGATTAATCTTTGTACAGGCACAAAGCCCGGCCCAGCCGTGGTCCAAGCCATGATAATGTGCTGGATGGGCGGGCCGGGTCGGTGTCGGGCTTTTGATTGCCTCAGCAGATAAGGTGCAATCCAGTTATATGGAAACATGGCTTGCCATACAGTCACCAGCCGCATGCAGCCATTTCATCACAAGCTGACCGGCCTTGAAAGAGGTAAAATAAAGTTCAGTTGAACTTCAGATGGGCCTATACAGGAAGCGATCCATCGCCCAAATGGACGTTCATTCAACGCTGTACTCAGCGGACGTGCGCAGCTGACGACACAAGCAGCTGAGATCCCAAAACAGATACGTCAGAGAGGAATTTAATGCATTTTGTCGACCATGGAAGGACAAACACACTCCCTCAGCTCCAATCATCTGCCCCTTTTATTCAGCCGTGCACGTCCGCCGACTGTTAATAATGGTTAATAAAGTATTTTTGAACTGAATTGAATTGAATAACTATATAAGCAGTCAAAGCTTAATAATAAATGCCAGCAGGGTCGGGTTCAGACCTGCAATTACTGTTAATTTATCATGTCTGGTGTGGTTTTAAAATGATGGCTACGTTATGAGACCGGGTCGGATCGGACTTTTTTGGGCCCTAATGCAACTCTACACTGAAGCACGCAGATCAGGACAAGATCTTGCACTTTAGGATGAAGGCAGTTCACTTTAGGATGAAGGCAGTCAGGTACATGTGAAGGATGTGGTCTGTGGATAGGTAATTTACATCAAAAGGGGAATCTTTTGTCAGACAGGGGACAGAGATATATATTAACAAAGGGATGGGAGGTAGCACCTCGTGCATGAGCCTCTTAGAAACAAGGCAATAGAGAATGTTTTGCTGTCCAAGGTCTCATGTAAACATAGGAAACACTAGCATACAGTAAGCTGTAGAAGTTCCATAAAACTGTATCAGTAAAAAGTTTGATTACTTTCTGCAAACAATTCTTGAACAAGGCACGGCTATTAGATATGCACCTGGTCACCATACATTAAACAGGGACTGTCATTTGGTCCTTAATTGGTTAGAATGGATAAAATTCAAAGTGTGAATGGATCAAAAGACATTAATTAAATGTCCTTTAAACGGACCAGTGTGACAAAGGTGGAGAGAAGGTATATGAGCCGGTGAACCCTATTTAATATTTCATACAGACAGAATGACTTCCTCTGAGAAAAACGACTGGACAACCTGGCTGAACCCTCATTCCTTGGGTTTTTAATTTGTTCTCTTTGCAACATAAATTCAGCGTGGCGTGAGTATTTAATTAGGTTTCTTAAGCAGCTGCCCACGTTACAGACTTTCATGGCTAATATAAAGCAATGAGTATGATGTCGCCTGGAATGTGTTGGCATGTTTTGTTTTGCATGAAATGCCTAAGATGTCCCATTAATATTGTCAATTCCACTTTTTTAACATGATCCAACCAAAAGCTTTGCTCTAAGAAGTCATGTGAATTTTAAAGGGTTTTGTTTGGAAACAATCAATAGGAAAAACAAATGTTGGTTTACGTAGAAAATATGAATATGACGTGTGCAATGCTTCAGACTCAAAAGTAAAACAGCACATCAGGTCCTAGTGGATCAATAAACACAAAAAGTTTCATTTCAAAGATGGACCATCTACAAATAATGTCTTTATAATTCTGTTAGCAACATTCTGTGTGAAGATGACTCGTATATCTCTGTTTTTGCAGAGATCTGCAGAGGATTGGAGTGTCTCTTGCTGGACACCAGAAGAAAATCCTGACAAGCGTCCAGTCAATGAGGCACCATGGTGATGACCAGTCTCCTACTGAATCTGTGTAGTCACACGCAGACGTGACACTGCATGAAAATGTGACCAGTGTGATGGAATGGGTTGTTCTTCCACACTTCTATTTGAGCCACAGAAACCTACGTTTACTGGTTCTGAAGATCTTGATAATTTCCTTTCATGACCATCTTGGTTGTTTTAATGACTGACTGGATCTATCTTGGACATATTCTTCATGGAATCTATCCACTAAAATTGGAACAGCTCTTGAAATTTAATGTTATTTGCTATACAAACTGGAAAAAAAAAACTCTACACTGTGGAAAATAAAAGTGAATTTCTGACCTTAATGGTCAAAAATCACCAAGACCCTGCTTGCAAGATTTGACTTCAAACACTGCGGTGACAGATTAAAGGAAGACAGAACATGTTTTTTGAATAAACCAAACACACTCCAGTGAAGAAGAACGTGACAGAGCAGACATGTGTATGAATGAACAAACTGGACCAAATGTTGGACAAAAGAAAAAAGTTTCTGGATACAAGACGCACACCAAGTCTTGTTTCTTCCAGCATGTTGTGTTGTGAGTACTTCGATGTGTTTGTGAAAATTGCTACGATTTAAATCGCGAGTCATTTTTTTTTTAATGGGACATTTTCAATCTATCTTCACATTGAAGAGCCTGTACATAGTTATATTTGGAAAGTTTTATTTTCCTTTTTGCTCATTTATTTCAACTTTAGCCAAAAGCACCATTTTACTGATGTATTTATGACTTTTAAGTGACTTCTTCACTTGAATCATCCTCAACAAACTTTGAAATGTTGTCGACTGTAGATAACAAATAGATTTCTTTTTTAATGTAGCACTCGCCTACAGAAAGAACGTCGATGCTTTTGTTCACACTCAAACCCCTTCTGAATATATTCAAGTAGAGATCTATGGCAATACAATCAGAAGAAGACACATCTACCGGTACTCATAAATGTGTCTTTTCAGGCTATGAGGTAATTATGAGGAGTAGAAAAAAAGAAAGCAACTTTAAATGAAGAGGAAAAAACTGCTTCAAAGAGCCACTTTTTGTCAAGTCCAGAAAATCTCAGAAGAGATTACCATCCAGTGTTCTTGTGATTTGGCTGCAAAATCCTAAAGCTGACAAGTCAAGTGTTACTGCAGTGCATGAACCAACCAGAAATCCAGTCATGTTCTGTTCACGAGCAGAACAAATGTCTAAAGTGTATGGCTGCCATCCAGATGGCAATCATCATCCTGCAGCAGGCAGCCTGGCGGGCTCCTTTGTTTTCGTACATTTTTTCATTTGCCGGCAGCCGGACGTGTCTTTGTCGTCAGGCTGTGTTTTGACTCAGCTCCAGATTGACACCTCTGATTAATGCTGTTGTGCCAGTCTGCTGATTAAATAAGCTGAAGTGACCTATCCCTGTTCTCATCTGCAAACGGCAACCTTTTCAGCGCTCGTTCCACGCATTCAGCCAAATTGATTTGTGACAGACTGTACAGGAAAAACATTAAAAAGAAGCCAAATGCTTTGGGTCAGGAAGAAAATTGGTGAATTATTTATTATGTGTCAGCACTTAATGTGATGTTTGACTCCCTGCTCAAAAAGGCCTGATCTTACTGTGGGCACTTCACTTGGAGAAGCACTTTTATCCCAGCACTGTGCGGATTACCAGCTGGGGAACAGCAGCAGCATCTCTCTGCCTTCAGCCCAAACTTCTGCACCAGTGTCCCACAGATTACTCATCACTGGATGTTATGATTTCATTTGTCATATTCTGAGAACTCAGCTCACAATGACAGGACGGGTTTCCTCATCTTCACTGCTCTGCATTGCTGGGACGGTCAAGTCTTTTTAATTTTTATTCTTTAATAACATTGTGACAGTGAAAGGTCTGCAACCATCATGCAACCATGCAGCCAGTCCAGTTTTCAATTTTTTTGTTTCCATTTTGCTGAAACTCTCCTGCGACGGTTCAATCTCAATCGCATTTGCTGCTTGGCAACAGCAGCTTATTGAACGTTTTATCAGGAAGCACTGAGATCAACTGGGAGCGTGTCAGTGGTTCAGAGGAATAATTTGTTGTAAATAGATGCCTCTGGAACAACAGTCTCAGCAATGGCTCAGGGGTTTAATAAAGAGCGAGACAACTCATGTACCTAAAAGCTCAGATTGAATGCCACCTGAAAATGTCACGTGGAAGAAATGAAAGCTGCCAACGCAGGCAGGCGTCATATAACGTGCAGCTGAGTGTGCTCTGTTTACTCTTTTTTTCCTAAGATCTAAAGTTTTGAAGGCTGTTCCCCTGTCAGTGTGTGTATTTATAGGTTTGACCAGCAGGAAAGCATCACAAAATGTGATCATTTATCAGAAAATGTGTGTTCGAGTTCACGGGGAAGGCAGGCTTCTTGCTGGGGTGTATTAAAAAAAGATAAATCCACCCTAAGTCTATGCCTAAAAAAAAATAAAAAAAAAGATTAACTCTGTGTTTGTGTGTAAACATGACTGGGGCCACGCAGAGATAAAACACTCTCTGATTATAACTGTGCTGAATGTCTGAGTTCATACTGTGTTCCAGTTCAGCTCTGAAACATTCATTTATCGCTGTTTGTTTTTCTTGTTTCCTCTTTGTGTATTGGGAGAGAAATAATCTCCAAGCTCCCATCCGCAGCCACCTTTTGACGTTTCATATTTTAAAATATTGCAAAAAGTCAATAAATAAATGACAAGGGAAATGTTTTTTTCAAATTATACGAGCTGTATTCTTTATCAGTGCTACTGTATTCACAATAGTGTAGCCAAAAAAAAAACGTATACTTATAAATTATTGAGGCAAACTTGTTGCATCAATAAGTTTACATTTAAATGATAACTCATCATGGAAGTTGGTAATGTGGCTCATCACAAAAAATATCTATAACTTCAAACGTTTCACAAAAAAAATCAAAAGAAACAAATGAAGATGATAGAATCCTGAATTTAAACAGCATCACAAGCCAGTGAGTTTGTCATAATAGCTTAATTAGCTTAGTCCCTTCTTTCTGTTTGTCTAGAACAGAAAAGTGAGTTGCTGTTGCTGATCTCGTCATGTTAGTCAGATCAAATGAACTTTGCTCAGGATGGGCAGCCATGAACTGACAGTTCATCCAATTTCCTGCTAAGTATCAAATGTGTTTGCCGTTTTCCAAACTATTTCAAACAACCACTTCCCAGATGGCTCCTTGTACAAAAAAAAAAAAAAAAACATCTGTTAAGTTTTAGTTCAGCACAAATCGGAACGTCCGACTCGGCTCCTCACGTGACACAAACTGCAGAGGAATACTAAAGAACATGTTGGAGCTTCAGGATAAAATTCGGTTTATGTGTCGAAGCAGGAGTGTAAACGGAGTGCTTTGCGGATGCTATTTTTGCTGCACGCAGAGCATGCTTGATAGACTACTTCAGAGCGTAATAGTAGAGTAATAAATGCTTTGCATATTGACTGGCCTCGAGAATGCACAGGCAAGTCAATGCTTTAATTTCCCAGCAGTGCTCCCTTCCGTTGCATTTTTATTGCTGTGCTTCTAGGCGTGTTACTGCCACCTGGAATAACGTTAAAGCACTGGCAGGAAACTAAACCCCCATTTTATTCCTGCATATGCCTTGTGTGTAGAAAAAAAAAAACTATATTTATTTTGTAAAACTGTTACAAAATATACAAGCAATGACTCCTCTGTGATTCTAATGGACTGACAGTTGAATTTGATATTTACTGCAGGTGTTTCAGATAATATTCAGACTCAGATCAGCACAGAAACACTGAAAACAGACAAGAAAGGCAGACTCAGAGATACAGGATGTGCCATCTTCATATATTTTAGGGTGGATTTATCTTTTAACTTGTGGTATTTGAAGCTGTTAAGAGTGGACTGCTTCTAAAAGTGAGACTAGAACAGAAAACACGTAAAGCAAACACAGGAAAACGATGAGGGAATCGATGGAAAAGGATGAGAAGGGAGCAGAAAAGGAGAGAAATGAGATGGGAGGAAGAGCGAGAGGCAAAGCTTGACTTGTGTGTGAATAAAAATGATGCTGGGTGTGGAGAGATTCTGTTCTAACAGCCACCTTCTTTGAAAAGATCACTCTGCTTCCACTTCCAGGCCACATTGTTCTTCTCTGAGAAGACTGGAGGAAAGCAGTTTTTCTATTTTAAATGCACTCCAAAACATTTTCAACGCGCAACACTTGAGGATATGCTGGAACTTTTTTTTTTTTTCACAAAACCCCCTGCAGAATTTTGTTGTGGTGGGGTTAAGAAGGGTATTTACGCCAAAGCTGAACAATAGTCCCAACCTGTCCGTTTAATTCAGTTTTATCAAAAAATAACAACAATTTAAATGCCCAATTAAGGAAGTGTACTTTGTTTCTCATTTTATTCCATTTTGCCCTTTTTAAAATTCATCCATAGCTTTTGGATGGATTGGCACAAAATTTGATTTATATTTCTCTCAGGTTAAAGTGTGACCAAAAACATCAACGTTTTCATTTTTTTGTGTGATTTTTGTAGTTTTTTGTAGGATTTTTTTTTTTTGTATGTATGTAATCAGTGCTAATTATAAATGTTAGCACATAAACTTAGCTGATAAATAGCTGAGCCACAATGCCACCAGCCTGGCAGACTCTAAAATGTTTTTGGAAAAAGAGTACAAAGTATTCTTATAAGAAGCCGCGATCCTAAAACTGTGAAAAACAAGTTTTCTTATACTAAGTGTAGAGATATTTGCTTTTCAACTCCAACTCTTTCCACTTTTTATGGATTTATTGGTCAGAATACGTCAAATTAAAACCAACTGCTTGTTGCAAATACATTGTTTGTATATATTTTTTTAATTCTAGCTGCTTGCCATACTTTTAAGTATAAATGTAATTTATTGTTTCATTTTAGAGGGAAAAAGTAAATTATCAGTTGTAGTCTGCCTTTTTTGTTGCTGGTGGTAAACGCTCCCAGACTCAGAGCGTCACACTGTAATGTGTCATACGGCTGTAATATATTGTGAATATGCGCACATGTGTATTTTTATGTGTGTGTGCGGTTCAGTGTACAGTGAAATGTTTGTGAGTTTGTAGCTGTGAACTTTTTAACTCTTACATTTCCAATGCACTCTTTGTCAATAAAGAAGACAAATCAAACAGCTCAGCTTTGCTTATCAGATATTTATGAGCTTAAGGTCATCGATGGACAAAAGCGAAACTAAAAGAAGCAAAGAAAAAAATTGTTTTAAGGAGCTCGACTCCAGCTGGAACATGCAGTAGTACCTGAGAAAAAGATGATCAATATTTTTGTGAGCATATATCCAATAGATCATAAAAATGTTGCTTTATTGTCCTAATTTTAATTTTGTTTGTTTTTATTCTAACACAATATGAGATTTGTGCTCATTGAATGATTCAGCCTAAATGTTTAATTTGCTCATGTAAGTTATGGAATATGTTTGATAACAGCAATTTTTTTATTTATTTGTTTATTTGTTCAGTTAGTTACTCATCACATCTTCTCTTCTCTCAGTGTATACCATTGCATTTTAATCATGAGAATTTCATTTTCAAGGGTGTCAGGCTTGCTCCTCGTCTTGGATCCTGTTTGTGGTGTTCATGAAGGGAAACTTAAAGCACGGTCATGACGAGGACGATATCTGGGTTTGCAGATGATGCAGTTCTGTTGGTCATGAGCTTCAGTATACACTAGGATTGTTCCTAACTGACTGTGAAACAGCTGTGACGAGTATCAACTCCTGACTCAGAGGCTGTGGTTCTCAACTGGAAAAAGGTGGAATGCCCCTTCAGCATCACGAGTCTCTGCTTCAAAAAGGAGTTCAGGTATCTGGGAGGGAGGGAGGACAAATGATGGGAGGATAGAGTGAGAAAAAAAAAATTAACAAAGTAGCACCTTGGCTACAGTAATGTGTCATATTTGTATGTTTTGTGAAGTTTGTCTATTTGCAATTGTTTTTCTGTAGTTCTCTGAGTATGCTATTCAGGTTTCCAGTTTCTCCAGTGTTTCTCTCCTCATGTAGTCAGCTCCTGCTGCTATCACCTGTTCTTTATAGTCTTTCCCCAGGTATTCATCATTGTGTCTCGTTAAGTGTCCCTTTAAGTTCAGAGTCTCTTTGTCTTCACATTATTTGTGGATTGTGCTTCCCACAGCCTGTCATGTTCTGTTCCTCGTGTTATCCAAGTACGTTTCACTGTCTCGTCAGCTTTTGCTTTGAGTTTTCATGTTTTCTACCGTATTTTTGCCATATTAGTCATACCTTTTTGCATAAATTTTCAAGCCCTGCAACTTATACACCGAAGTGACTAATAT
>JARVGQ010000981.1:12365272-12375447 GCA_031762355.1 Hypsolebias martinsi | reverse complement strand
CTCATGTATGTTTTTAAATCTCTGAACAGTTCCGCTCCATCTTATCTCACTGATCTTCTGCAGCCATATGTCCCACCGCGCTCTCTGAGGTCAGCAGACCAGATGCTTCTGTCAGTCCCAGAAACTCGCAGTAAGCTCAGAGGTGACAGGGATTTCTCAGTTGCAGGTCCAAGACTGTGGAATGAGTTGCCACTGTGTGTCAGGCAGGCTCCCACACTCACAGTATTTAAGTCTCGCTTGAAAACCCATTTCTATTCTCTTGCTTTTAATACAGTGTGATTTGTTTTGATCCTCTCTGTACTATACATTGTTGACCATTTTTTAGAGTGTTGCTGTTTGTATCTATATTTTTATTTTATGCTTTCCTGTCCGCTGTGCTTGTTTGTTTCTATTGTACAGCACTTTGGTTGGCCTTGTTGCTGTTTAAAGTGCTCTATAAATAAATTGGTATGGTATGTTAGTGACAAGTGGTTTGTCTTTTTTGACTGTTTGTTTGACAAAGAGCAAACCTTTGTATGGTGAAGGAGTTTGGTGATCATGCAGCTCAGGGTCGTACCTATGGGAATCTTGGCAACACCTTCTATCTCTTGGGCGACTTTGAAAGTGCAGTAGCAGCACATGAAAAGGTAAGTTTTAAACTTTTTAATATGGTAAACTAAACCTCTTTATCACTTTGTTCCTGGGCCAGGAGTCTGCAACCTGCAGCTCTGTAGCCACATGCGGCTCTTAGTCCCTCTGCATCAGCTCTTTCAAGCTTTGACCAAAACTAACTTTAAACTGAATTTATTGGTTCTTATAACAACAACAATGGATAGTTTTAGCTGTTTTTCTGTCATTTCCTTTGCAAATATGTGAATACTAAAACTAATAGAAGAAGTAAAACACTCACTTTCATGTTATTCTTTATTTCTTCAAAGTAGGATACAGAACTTAATTTTTCCACAAAAAAAAAAAAATATATATATATACATAGACCCGCATAGTTCATTGTTTTATTTATTTATTCTTAATTGTGCAAGAACACATTATTTTTCCTTCCTTACAAGAATCTTGTCTTTTATTTTGTCTTAAAATGTGAAAATATCAACTAATGTTAAAATCATTAGATATTTTCAGCTTTACAGTGTCACCCCTACTGGTCAGAAAAGTGCCCTCCAACAAACTGAAAGTGGTCTGCGGGCCACCAATTGAGCATCACAGTTGTAACAGGTTTTGTGGCTCCGGACACGTTTACCGGTAATTTAGTAAACAAGGAAGCAAAAATGGCTCTTTTGATTGTAAAGTTTGCAGACCACTGTGACTTGGGCAAATGGTTACCGTAATTAATTTCCATTTCCAGATTTTAATTTTCACTGAATGACCATAAAGAGTCAGGTTTTGCCTTCGTTAGCTGAGAATGTTTGGTTAATGGTGGACTCACAACAATAATTTGCATGCTGATTTTTTTTTTTTTTTGTGCAGCGTCTTCTTGTCGCAAAAGAGTTTGGAGACAAGTCTGCAGAGCGGAGGGCTCACTGCAATCTTGGCAATGCACACATATTCCTTGGCCAGTTTGAGGTGGCGGCTGGTCACTACAAGTGAGTAAATATGAGGCTCAGTGTTTTCACCTCATGATAGGCCGGGTAGAAGAGGACACAAAACCAGTGTGCTCTGGCTGCAGCAACACAAGTGAAAACATCTGAACATACAGTCAATCAGAACATGAAACACACAAAAAGTTGCACTTGAAAATTGCTTTGTTTCACTTAGAGAAGGATTTAAAAAAAAAACTTGTAAGCATTATACAGTCATCAAAATGGCTAATATAAAATTAGAATAACGCCATACGCAAGTTTTTAAGTTCTTTTTTTTTTACTCCCTGATACCAACATATACTGAAAATAAAAAAGACTGTTAAGTATCATTTTCCCGCACCTACCATGACCACTGTCTGACCTCCTCCCTTTTCTCTCTTCCCCTCAGGAGGACACTGCAGCTGGCCCGGCTTTTGAAGGATAAAGCAGTGGAGGCTCAGGCTTGTTACAGTCTGGGCAACACCTACACTCTCCTGCAGGACTACGAGAGAGCCATAGATTATCATCTCAAACATCTGGTCATCGCTCAGGACCTCAATGACCGGTATACCATCATGGCTGTTTGTTGCCAGCTTCCCTGCAATCTTCTTTGAAGCGTAAAGTGTGTACGTTCTGAATGTGGGTGGCCCTTGAGCAGTTCAATTAAAATGGGTCCAATTATGTGGTGTTACTACTACCCCCCATTATACAATTAAAAATGAACATTGAAAGGATTTATTTTGTACACATCTTAAAAATCATTATCAAACAGTGATATCAGTTAAATATCGGTTAACGTTTAGATACGTTTACACTTTTTAAAGGTTTTTGTTTAGCACGGGTCTTAATTTTGACATGGAGATGCTGTTTTCTTTTTAAAGACTTGAGCACCTGCTTCCTTTTTTTACACTTTTCTAAATTTTTTCTCAAGTTTTTTCCTAGATTATTTCTATTCTATTTTATATTATATCCTTCAAAAAGACCGTTGAACGTGTCTGCGTTCAAACAAAATATTATAGAGGATTTTGTAAACCCAGTGGAACGTACACACAGATGCATGATTGTGATAAATACAGCATTTTTGGGTCCCAGCTGTAATAGGAGCTCATGTTGGATGGAGTTGTTGCAATCGTGCTCTGTGTGGATAGATACAAATTCTTGCATAATTTCAAAGTTGCTCAGCCTGTTTCTCGCTGTGTCTGTGCAGAGTGGGTGAGGGAAGAGCGTACTGGAGCTTAGGAAATGCCCACACCGCCCTGGGGAATCATGAGCAGGCCATGTACTTTGCTGAAAAACATCTGGAAATTGCCAAAGAGGTGACTTGTTTCTGGATTCCTTCTGTCTGGTAGGGCATGCTGTAGTTTTTATTGAGCCATACCGCCATCTAGTGGTCATACAGTGAACTGCAGAATCTGGCATAATTTATTTTATTGGTTTGGGCATGACGTAAGTGCCAACTTCATTTTTGTCCTTGTCGATGCCACAGACAGGAGATAAAAGCAGTGAGGCGACAGCCAGGATGAACTTGTCAGACCTACGGCTGGTTGTAAACCTGAAGTCAAACTCCAACGTGCATCACATCTTCAACAACACAAACTGTTCCCCTGTTACAGAAGGTTACCTCAACCTGCAAGGTAACTCCATCCTTTTGAGAGAATTCTGCCTGAGCGATCGTTTGTGTATGCAGCTGAAGCCTTTCTATTAAGATGTCCGCCAGGAACGAGTCACATGATGTCTTCATAAAGCTCTTACTTTACTAAATATTTG
Organism: Hypsolebias martinsi; assembly: GCA_031762355.1. Classification (NCBI taxonomy): domain Eukaryota; kingdom Metazoa; phylum Chordata; class Actinopteri; order Cyprinodontiformes; family Rivulidae; genus Hypsolebias; species Hypsolebias martinsi. The sequence continues at coordinate 12,372,127 of JARVGQ010000981.1, read as the reverse complement.
CTGCCACTTGTTAAAGCATTTGAACAAAGTGTTGGACATAGTTTTGGGTTTATTTCAGGGAGCAAGTCTTCATTAAGGAGAAGAGGCAGTGCAGAGAACCTGGAACAGAACCGGCGTCCTGACAAACCTGAAAGAGGAGATTCGTCACCACATCAAGTTTGTGTGACATTCGTCATAGGAGAAAGTTTTGTCTCAAAGAAACAGCAGTCTAAAAACAGATTTTTTTTTTTAACCCCAGAATTTGTTAAACCCATCATCAAGAATGCCAACATGAATCTTTCAGAGGTATTTGTTGCTGAACACCTTGTAAAGTACATCATGTGTGTTTGTGTAGGACTGGGAGGAGCACCTGTTAGCTGGTTCATCGAAAAACACAATAAAAGCCTCCACCAAGCTTTTCCTTTTTCACCGGCTGAAAAACAAGAAGCTGAAGAACAACAAATCGTCTTCTAAAGATCAGGAGGAAAACCAGAGTGAGCACCCAGACTCTGAGCGGGATTCACCGGCGTCTTCTAAGGTGTTTCTTATTTATCAACACTTATTACATCACAGCCTCTCCTGCAGGAAAGCCTCACCCCTAAACAGACGTTTCCTCACCGAGTATTTAGAAGATGGATGGATGTAATGAGGCAGTCTAGGGTTATTGATCATTGTCTCATGTTCAAAACATGCAAAGACTGATGATTAAGATAAATTTGCATCTTTACAAATTGTATGAATAGTCCTAGAAATCGATATGTTCATAAGTCACTGTGAGCACTGTAAATGAGTAGTTATAATAAGTTGCACAAATTCTAATAATTACGAGTTGTAAATTTAATCTTTGTTTTATCCTAACTCTACTTTTTTACAAACTCTGCAAAGTTTACCATTACTTTTAGCCTTAAAGCCTGTAGATTATTTTAACTTCATTTAAAAATGGCCAAAAAAAAAAAAAAAAAACTCTTAAATTACTGGCACATTATATGATGCATCCAAAGTTTCTCATTTGGTCTAAAATATTTTTCAGAAATTAAAGAAGTCAGTGAGAAACACGTCCGTTCCATTAAAAACAAGTGCTTTAAGAAAAGATGAGAAGTTGTCTGAATCTAAAGAAGCTGCTGAGAGTGACGAACAATCCAGAACTTCATGTTAAATTTTGTACCTTCTATTTAAACTAATGTGTATTTTTACTCCGTAACAGCAAAAACTTGTTACTTTGAATTTTTTTTATTATATATATGTATAACTAAGCCAGCTTGTTTTGATTTTAACGCCACAGTCGAGGCCACAGGACACCATCGGCGAGGACAGCTTTTTTGATCTCCTCTCTCGCTTCCAGAGCAGCAGAATGGACGACCAAAGGTGTACACTGGATGGCCAGAGCCATCCCTCCACCCATCCCTCCCTCTCCTCTACCTTACCTGTAGAGAAATGTGAGTCTGCCCTGTTTTCAGCAGCATTCACACCATGTGTAGCTTTTTTTTTTTATCTAAACAATATTAGGACTAAATAAATGTCACATTCTTCTCATGACACTGAGACCATGTGATGACTTCCCCTCCAGTTGAGGCTCGCATGGTGTGAATGCAACGAGTCAACAAATGTGTGTTATGTTTATCCTTTGTTGTTTGTGTGATTAGTTACAATAATATTTCACCCAAAATCTTTAGTTTGTGTTTTCGTCCTTCATTAGACAAAGCAGAATTTATGAACTTTACTTAATTTCTAGATTTTTTTTCTTGTTTTTATTTTGTGCAACAACAAAGTCCAACTTAATGCGGCAACATGCTCACACTCAGAGGCTCAGTCTTTTGGAGTAAAATGCTGCTTTAAAATTCCAATATTTACTTTAAAATGAGGGAGTGGTGGCGCAGAGGCTAGAGAGGGTGGGCCTGCAATCGGAGGGTCGCCGGTTCAACTCCCTGGACCGACATCAAAATGTGGATGGAAAAGGTGAAATGCCCACACCTGCCTCCACCCTCATTTGCCACACTCTGGGCCCATGAGCAAGGCCCTTAACCCTCCCAGCTGCTCCCTGGCCACTTTAAATGGCAGTGCTCTGCTCCACATGTGTGCTCACATGTGCAATGGGAAAAATGCAGAAAATTAATTTCCCCATTAAGGATTAATAGAGTACAAAAAAAAAGACTGTTAGTGAACTTTGTACATCCTTTCAACAATTACAAAAGATTTAACAGCTGATTAAAAGTGGTTAACTGCAGTAATTATCTGTCTTCAGCCACTTCAAAGGAAGAAACGTCGTCACAGGATCCTGGACATTTCCTGGAGCTGCTGGCCAGCTCCCAGGCCCGTCGTCTAGACGACCAACGAGCCAGCCTCAGCCATTTTCCTGGCTTACGTCTCAGCACCTGCAGCCCGCCACATATACCCTCCACCTCCAGCACAGAGCCAGCCCCGTCACCAGGTAATGGCGTACGAGGCCCAGCCCTTTTTAATCGAACCCTCTCAAGTCCCAGCGGACATGTTGACGTTTGTTTTTCCTCACAGCAATAATTCCTGCTGCAAACACAAGTCACACACCCTCCCTCTACAATCATCTCGTGGACAATGCTGATCAGCCTGAAACAGATGATGTCTTTTTCGACATGTTGGTGAAGTGCCAGGTGAGAAAGAAACCCAGTACCAAGAGTCAGTCCAAAAAGTACTGCAATAAATGACTTACCGGTAGTAATGTATATTGTTTAAAAAGTACTAGAACTTGATGTAATGTACGCATAATGTAATCTTCACTAACAGTTAAATTGTTATAACTATAAAAATGTTCAATCATATGAACAGATTAGTAGGATATTTTCAGTACAAAGAAGTTATTTTCCAGCTTGTTGATAAATTTGAACCTTCGTTGTGTTGCCTGCGACTGTTGCAGGGCTCCAGACTGAACGACCAAAGGTGTGCCGCTCCTCGTCCAACAGCTAAAGGGCCGACGGTTCCAAACGAGGACTTTTTTAGTCTCATCCTGCGTTCTCAGTCCAACAGGATGGAAGAGCAGCGGGTCCCGCCCCCGTCTGATGTCAATCAAACCAAACCAGGCTGACATCACGATGAGAAATGCCAATAAAATCAAATGAAGTAGCCAAACTTTTTTTTATGACTATTTTCCACTTTTGTAACCCATAATATGATTGACACCTGCTTTTTTTTGGGAAGACATTCCTGCAAAGTGGTGTGCACTATGTGAATTTCTTAAAGGGATCAGGATTCCAGATAATAATAAAGAACAAACTGTGATCAGAATTTATTTTATTCAACATTGTTGAACTTGTTTTTTTTTTATAACACTGCTTTCATTTTAAATCACAAACTGACTGCGTTGACCATGAAACTCTTCTAGTTTATTTTCCTTTTGTCTGGAGGCTTGCATCAAGTCACTTCCGCAAGCGGTGCACATCATGTCAAACTAAATCTGTATTCCAACATTGTTGGTAAAATGAAAAAAAAAAAGATTCCTGTCCTTTGCTTTTGGACAAGACGAGGTTTCACAGCAGAACAAACTGGAATAATGCACGTTGTCTTGAAGTTAAAAAAGTAGGTCATTTCTGTTAAAGCTGACCTCAGATCTGTCCAGCTGTAACGAGCACTCAGACGGCTGCTCTACTGGAACAAGAGGCCAAATCTTCAGCTGAGTGGTGGATTGGTTTACAGGATCAGCCTCTGGATATTCCAGAGATTTAAAGACTCCTTTTTACTGTGTTAAAGGTTTTATGGGTGGTTTTATTACTATCAACTGAAATGGGATTTTTCTGCATTGTAACGAGCTTCTACAGAAGATTGTGTGGGGTAAATAATAAATGTACCTTTTTATACTCGTACCTTCTGACAATGGAAAAATAAGAACTCATTTACATTTCAGCATATTTATTTGTTCATGATTTGCACAAATGTACAATGTAGTTTTTCTAAAGTTCATAACTTTTTTTTTGTATCTTCCAGTCTAAAGCATCACACTGACACCAAACCTCGGGTCCAGATGAGTTATTTTAGTACAAGAAATACTCCTTAAAAAAATGTTTTTTGAAGTTTTATCATGTAAAGTGCCCAACTCTGTTTCACTGAATGTAAAAGTATAAAGTGCACAATATTTACAACTTTTACACTACAGCAATGTGTTCCTGTTTAAAAAAAAAACCCTGCTATGCTTCTGAAGTCAGCCTCTGATGACGCCTCCTGCATCTGGAATGGGAAAAATAAGAGAAAGCTTTAAAAAGTACTAAAATTTATCAGTGTCTGGGAAAGCAAGACAAATATAAGGCATCATTTTTTATCATGGCATAAAGCTTTGACATTACCTGTTGATCCAGCAGCCGCTTGTCTTATCAAGTCTGTAAACTCCAGATGTTGGCAGATCCGTACACACTGACAGGAACATTTGCAGATCTGAAGTCGGGCCTCCACTTTGCTGCTGTTGCTAAGATAAAAAACATTCAAGTGAGTTTCCAACAGTACTTGAAGTTTCACATCTTTAATACAGGATTGTGAGCTATAAATGGTAAACTTGTATCTTTACCTTGAGTGTGTAGTATGTGTCTGTGATGATGGTGATGAACAGGCTGAGGATCATGTAAATGAAGAGCGACACAAAGGTATAGATGTACACTCGGCTGAAAATCCACACCAGGCTGCTTTTCTGCTTCATGTTCTTAAAGGTGGGGAACATGTCGTCTCCGTTGATCAGCGAGAACAGACACTCTGAGCCGGTGTTTAAGCTCCGAAACTGAAACAAGATCCCAACTAATCAGATTACAATACTCGGCTTGAAAACGTTTTAGCTACCATTACCTTCTCGTGATATGGGCCAATTACAATCCAGCCACATAGAAGGTAACTCAGGTAAATGATTCCAGCGCAGCAGATGAAGCGAATAACGTTTGGAAAAGCTGTCCTTAAAGTCACAATGAGAATCTGTAAAAATAAAAATTCACATTTAGGACCACTGCTTGGATTATACCTGCATTTCTTTCAAGAACATCTGGATTGTCTTTTGGAGCTGAATACAAATTTTATAACTGGTTCTGTAAAACAATCCTAATGAAAGTTCTAAGTATTTTATAATTTAAAATTAACTTTTAGTGTTTATTTGTGAGACATTTTTATCATGTTTTATTTTTGATGACAAAAATGAGAATTAGTACATCATTTTTGATCCACTGAACTTGCACAATATTCAATTTCTTCTGTTTAATAAGTGAACTTTGACCTCACATTATACTTCCTGAAGTAGCCCATGTAGCGAATGACGCCGATCCAAACAAACATGGTGCCTGTGCCGAGGAAGATGCTGCACACGTCGTAGCTTGTTAGGACCTACAAAAAGGTTTAAACGTGATAAATGGTACATTTGGCCTGGGAAAAAAAAAAAGCTAGTCGCAGCTAATTCTCATTACCTTAGTCTGAATTTCAATCTTGAGAAAGGAGCCTGTGATGGTCAGAAAGTCGCTGATGATGATCAGGATGTACCAACCGTTCACAAACTCCAGCTTGTCCGACCACGGTACGTCTTTACCACAATGGTTGTTGCAGTGATGGACATACTCCTGTTTAAAATCAGTTCAGTTTATTTATATAGCACCAAGTCACAACAGAAGTCATCACAGGGCACTGAACAAAATAATTCACATACCGGTACATTAAAAAAAAGCCAGTAAAAGTTATCTGTTTAAAGACGCCAGCAGATTGTGCTGAATCTTCACTTTGCCACAGTCTCCCATCCTGAGCAAGCACATTGGTAACAGTGGAAAGGAAAAACTCCCTCTTAAACAGGAAGAAACCTCCAGCAGAACCAGGCTCAGGACGAGCGGCCATTGACCAGGTGGGGTATGAGAGGAACAGGAAGGAGACGCAGACTGAATGGCAGGTCCAGGTGTAGTTTAGAGCATAATGAAACAGGTTTTAGCATAAAAGAAATTCAGCAACTAAATTGTACAGAGTCTAAATTATAAATGCTCTAAAGACAGACGACAGCGTGAGAAATCCACACAAATCAAAACAAGCGAGATTAGTTTGGATTAAGAAATAAACTGTCACTCCCAGCAATTAGCAGCTTGTTGGGTTTCAACCAGTAAATCATGCCTGGTCCTGTTTACCTTTAAGACATGTGAGATAAGTATATAATACTGTACTGGATGTTTTGTTGTAAATGATTTAATATTGCTGTTACTGTTATTAGGACTTGATGTTGTAGATGTAATGGCTTGTTTGCACATTGCCCATGATATCCTTGCAAAAGAGATTAATAATCGCAATGGATTTATTTCCAGGTAAAATAAAGGTTTACATAAAATAAATAAAAAATAAACAGGCAATACCCATTTATAGCAACAACAACAACAAAAATAATAATCATGATGTAAGTGGACTCTCATATGTACTCAAAAGCATGTATTTCATTAACAAATCAGGTAAAACTGACTGTATGTAAATAAAAAGTTAACATTTTATAAATGCTGTTAACATTCACTATTTTTTCCTGTTTGTTGTTTACAGTCTACTTCCGCATACTTTGTGGTAATTTAGCCATTTATACAGTGTATAAGATGCTCAGCTCATTCAGGCCAAAGGTGCTTTGACTTTATATCTATTATACTTTGCACAAAATTTTCATTTATGGTAATTTATAAATATTTCCCCATAGAAATACACTGAGGTGTCAATTGCTTTTGAACACTGCTTCAGCATACTTCCACTTTGGCTTCTCGTATGGTCCGGAGATAGTGGCATTGACAAAAAGACAGGAGAAAGAACTGTAAGTAGCAGAAATGAAGATGCTGAGGTTCTCCTTAGGATGGATAAGATTAGGAATGAGATCATCAGAGGTACAGCACAGGTTGAACAACTGGGAGATAAAGTTAGAGAGAC
>JARVGQ010000981.1:12324776-12337390 GCA_031762355.1 Hypsolebias martinsi | reverse complement strand
AGTGAGAGAGTGAATGGTTGTTTGTCTTGTTTGTCTCTATGTGTCCCTGTGATGGACTGGAGACCTGTCCAGGGTGCACCCTGCCTCTCACACAGTGATGGCTGGACATGGGCACCAGTGACCCGAGCAACCCGAAAAGGAAGAAGTGGGTGAAAATAATGGATGGATGGATGGATGGATATTAATGCTAAAAGATGAATATTTATAATTCCCCAGATTATAACAGAGATATGAGTCTCTGTTTAACTTGAAATGTATCACAAAAACTCACGACGTTCTCTCTGAGTTTGTAATTCATCATCAGTAGCTGCTAATTCATTTCTACATAGTTTCATAGCGTTAACAAGGTGTTGTGATTATTTGGATGAACTAAACATGATTATATTTAGAACCATACTGGGTGGTAAGTGTACTGTGATCAATGTAATAAAATAAATGATCAAACGTGAAAAATAAACTACATGAGATGAAATCCTGTAAATATAATTCTATTGAAAAAAGAAAAGTAAATTCAAGGGAGAAATCAGTCGGTCTGGCTAATTTAAAAAAAAGTTTAAATGGTAAACTGCACTTACATAGCACTTTTCTATCTTATCTGGTGCTTTACACAACAATCTGTGCCCTCATTTACCGATTCATACAGCACTCTATTATATCTAGACAAAGAATAATCAGAGCTTTATCACATTCATACACCGATGGGACACATATCGGAGGCAATGAGGGGTTCAGTGTCTTGCCCAAGGACACTTCAGCATGTGACTGCTGGTGGAATCAAACCCCCAGTTCTTGCATTGGTGGACGACTGTTTTTAATTTTAAAATTAAGTTAATTCATACTCTGTAAAGGACTTTCTGTGCAATATATACTGTACTTTTTAAATACAGTATATCTGACAACCTCGCCATTGAAAACAGTGAAATGACATAAAAGTAAAAGTTGTTTTAAACCCCTCTCTTTTAGAATGCTGGTGGTCTTGATGGTGCAGGTTCAAGACTTCTTACAACTTCAACACTTCATTAGAGAACGCGGAGTACATTTATTAAAGTCATGTACACAGTATTGTGTGTACTTTTACTAAAGTCATGTACACAATATACGTTGTGTTTTTGCTGAGATCATGTACACCGTATACTGTGTACTTTTACTAAGATCATGTACACAGACAGTATAGTCCTCTTTATGTAGAAAACTTTGAGGAGAAGTGACCTGATGCAAGAAAAAGCTCAAATGTTTGGTATGGAGCAGAGGAGGGGGTGGCGGGGGTGGGTTGTCTTAGGTTCTCACATATAGATAACATTTCAGTCAAAATATATTTTTCTGCTTTCATACCTGCTTTTTTAAACTTTTCCCAACCATCCAGGAGGGCCCCGTGTTTGAATCAGCACACTCTGAAGAGTTCTACTGTTCAGGGTGCTGGTCTCTGACCCGACCTGCCGTGTTCTTCATTGGGAGAGATGATGGCAGCATTGAGGTGTGGAACCTGCTGGAAGACACTGTAAAACCTTTACAGGTCCACGAGTCCATCAGCAAAAACAGGATAACCTGCATTGAACCCTGGACCGTCTCCTGTAAGTTTCTCTGTCTGGTCTTTTTGTGTTTGGATTTACTTTTGATGGACATTTAAATAAACTGCACTTAAAGAAGTTGTCTAACAGTCAGAGAGTTGGCTTTAATCTTCAGCCCCTCCACATGGGCAACACTACTCTCACAATATTATCTGCTTTCCTTACTCTTCCTGCTGAGGTGCAAGGTGATGCTTAGACCTCTGTTTGATTGATTTTCTCACAGCTTTGTTTCTTTGCTAAATAAATTTGGGCCAAGAGCTACATTCATGTAGTCTTTGTTTACTTCCAGCCAAGCAGAACTTCTTGGCAGTGACAGACGACCTTGGAGTTCTCCGGGTTTTTGAAATGTCAGAGAAGCTCTGCATTCCCTCCAAGGATGAGGTACGTCAGCCTAGCAGGAAAAAAAAAAAGTGAAGATTAGAAAATACGCTAGCTCCACCTTTTCATCATATTTACATCAGCATCAGTTTAGGGTTTACAGATACTGAATGACAACAGGCATCAAACATGTCATGGAGTTGTTGCTTTATTGGTTTACAGGCAGTATTTAAATGGCTGTCAACAAAAATGTCTCACATTGAACCGGTGCTTGTTTTTTTATTCATGCCTTAGAGTTTGCACATGAAGAAGTACCTGGAGCATGAGACGGAAGCCACAAAATATTTTGCTAGGCAGAAGAAAACCTGGGCAAAACAGAAAAAGGAGGAAAAAGAAAAAGAACTCGAGAAGGAAATGGTGAGCCACCATTTTAAATCGAAAAATTCACTTCTTGTTTGGAAAAACTGGATATTTAAAAGGTCCACAGAGATGTGGTCCTGAAAAACAAAGGGGGCTGATTTAGACATGATTTGTAACAGTTTTTATCTACCACTAGGTGTGTAATTATTTGAGCCTGAACAGTTTTATTTATTTATTCTATTTTTGATATGTGAGCACGTGGAGTAAGATATCCAACCTATCAATTAAATTTCACAAATTGTAATTTATGTTGACCGTGACCATTAGGAGGACACTGATTATTTGTCCTTAGCGCATCAAGAGCAGTACTGTATACACATTGCAGCTTACATTAAAGTCCCCCAGTTTGAAACTATTAAATACATGTTTACACCATTAAAATCAAAAAAAGTGTCTGCTTGTCAAGAGAATGAGCCCAAAATAATAATAAATAAATCCAAGATTAGCCTCGAAGAACATTTTTCTCAAGTTGTTTACTGTTAAAGTAGCCTTGAATGAGACATTCTGATAAATCCATACTGATGGTAAATATGTAGATTAATGTCATGCACAGACATTTGTTTTGAAATATGTTCAAGTGTGTGCCGCTTCATTTATAGATTGTACAAATACTGACGAAGGCCTGACGTCTTTGTGTCTCTGTCTTACTGTCAGTGTCCCTTTCTTCTTCATGTTTAATTCAATTGATTGTTATTTGATCCTGGCCACTGGGAACCACTGTTCCCGGCGGTCTCTCAGATAAATATTTTAGTGGCTAAATGTTTCCATCTTAACCTGGGTGGCACTCCAGTATGAGTGCAGTTAGAACTGTAGCTTTTGCTCAATAATCTCGTATCTGTAATGGTTTATTTTTGTTCCTGTTACACATAAATGTCCAACTCATGCTGCTAAGTTCACTTCTCTGTTGATTGTTGACATTAATACAACAGTACTGATACAGAATGAATAAAACAAGGACAGTCTGTTCAGTTTTTACACCTTTTTCATCCTGTTCATGGCAGAGGTTTCAAGGATTCAGAAAATGATCCTTGTGCATTTTACTGAATGATAATTTTCCACTAGGTGGATGAGAACATTTTAGTCAAGCTACTTTTGATTATTTATTGTTAGATTTTTTTATGATTTGATTCAAAATCAGTTTAATATATATAGATTTTTTTTCTTCTGCAGTATCAAACTGAAACTGGACAGAACATATCAGCAGTAAAGGGTACATGGAGTTTTAGTGTGCCCTGTCTTTTGCAACCCGTTTTTAGTGATTGTAATTTGTTTGTGGTTTTGTTTCTAGACATCTGACAAACCAGTCAAGACCCCAGAGGAGGAGGAAAAGCTGGACCTGAAGGAGTACAGAGATTTCCTCATGCTGGAGGAATCCATCCTGAAGAAGTTGGGTGTGCAGAAAGGAGAGCTGAAACTGTGAAACTGTGACAGTTTGACAAATTGTGTTGTCAAGCAATTTGCACAGTTGTGAAAATGTTGCTATTCTAAGCAACTTTTTTAAGAAACGATCATTATGGTGCATTCAAGTACAACCTGCAAATTCAGTAATCCAACTTTAGCTACTCTTAAACAATAAATAAAGAAAACCAAAGCTCTTTTAGGTTTGCATGAATAATTTTCAATAAAAACCATATGTAATTTGTTTTTAGTTCATGACAAGACTTTACCAAACCACCAGTACGTTCTGTGGGTTACTGTCAATGTTTCAAATATTATTGTCACATTGTCATTAGCAAACCTTGTTTTAGTCCCAAAGCCTACGGTGGCCGACGGGTGCAAACGCTGTTTTATCATCTTTGTGTGTTCATCCTAAATTATATTCTTATCTGTTTAAATAAAGGTTGAATTTATATAGAATTCAGTTTATTTACATAGCATCAAGCCACGACAGCATTCACCTCAGGGCAGTGAACTGAAACATTCATATATATATATGATATAATTTAACACTATTTACAAGTATCTGAGGAGCAGACTGCTTTGAGTTTAACACCATTGCAATACTTTCATCCTGAGCAAGCATGAAGGAGACAGTGAAAGTATATGAGTGATATCCTGAAGGGAAATAAACTGCTGATTAGATAAATAAAAATGTTTACTCAATCCTGTTGCAGTGAAACGAAGCAAAAAAAAAAAAAATTAAACATGCGCTTTAGTAGCTATCAAAACAAGACTGAAGTGTTTTGTTGACAACAGTGTGATCTAAATATTTTAAAGCTTTGACAACAACAAACATAATCTGCTTTTTTTTTGGGTGGGGGGGGGGGGTCAATTTTCAATTTGGAATGGAAAAAAGGGCATCTATATTGTGAGAAATTCTCTATATAAACCTAAAAGGAAGAATGCAACTTTTTTTTAGAGCATTTACAATATTAGTGTGAGTCATTGATGTTACAGGTTGCACCATGAAGTGTTCATGTTTTGCCATAAAAAGCCATGAAGAAGTGCAGCAAATATTTTTAAGCGCAGATGTTGTAACCATGGGGATAAAAAGAAATGTCAGACACCCAAAAAAAAAAAAAAAAAAACTAGAAAAGTTCCTGCCAAGTGTGATGCCAAAAGTTAATCATTTTCCACTGTTCGTCTTTACGACTTTTTAAGTTCATTTAAATCTCTTCAGAAGGTCATAGGAGGGTTTAGCAGTTCATAAGAGGGTGTTTAATCTTCTGAATCCTGACACCAAGGTTAGTTTCTGTGCAGCTGCTTTCACACCAGATTTGACCCCGAATGAATTTTATTTACATGTGAAACTTGAGAACACTAAATACTCAGTACATACTTTGTACATTGACTAAATAAAACAGCCGGTTTGCAGTTGGAAAACAAGTTAAACTAACATTTGTCTCTTTGATTGGGCTTAATGATTGCCCAATTCCTTTGATTTATATTTTAAAGAAAAAACTTTAGAGTCTCTGGCATTTCACCATAAAATTTACAAGATTTTTATTGGTATTTCAAATTAATTTATTTGCCAAACTTGTGAATTGTCATCGTTCCTAGTACTGAGCTGAGCATTGGTTTCTTGCTTGTGATTTGTTGTTGTTGTTGTTCTTCTTCTTCTTCGTTTTTCTTTGGCAGTTGGCATTCAAATTTTTGAAGCAGTACTACCATCAGCTGGTTTGGATTGTAACTGGAATACTGCTCAAATTAAAAAAAAAAAATCCATAAGGATGTATAAATAAATAAATAACACTCATATTCTTTCAAATGGATGAGCTCGTTTCAGGCTTCTCAACAAGATGTTGGTACTACAGCATTACAGGGTCGAATCTGACGTTTATCGCAGGGAGTCTGAATCATTTGTCTTCTTTCATGATGGTATTTCTTGCAGATCATTAGCACATGTTGGATGGTCTCATCTTCCCCACAGTAGTCACATTTACCTGTGTCATGCTTCCCTATCATGAATGATGTCCTGTTCAATCCTGTGTGTCCAAAACTGAGTCTTAAGATGACAGTTTCTTCCCTTCTGTTTCTTTCAGCTCTTCTCATTTCTTCTGTTTTTCATTGAATTCTGCAGAACCGTCTACCTTTTCTTTATTCTTCCCATTGCTTTTGCCATTTCCCCCTCATTCTCTTCTTTGTGATGCTTTTTATTGCTGCCCGACTGGATTTTACATCTATTTCCACTGAAATGTTTTGGTGACCATCTTTGCAACTTTATCTGCCAGTTCATTTCCTCTTATCCCTATGTGCACTGGAATCCATAAAAATACAACTGCTAACCCCATCGTCTTAACTCTGAATATTGTTTGCTGTATTTCTATCAATGTGTCTGGTCTGCTTTCTGAACTGTTTTTTATACTAATGAACTGGAATCTGAGCATATGACTGATCTGAGTGGTTGATCTTCTTCTATCCATTGAACTGCCGGTAATATTGCGACCATTTCTCCTGTGTATACTGATAATTTGTTGCTGAATCTTTTCCCTACTTTAACTTCAAACTCTGGTATAATGAATGCTGCCCCTATTTGCTCTGTTGTATTCTTTGAAGCATCTGTATATATTTTCACATATCCATAATATTGATTGATGTGTTCTATAACTGTATTTGAATGTAATCCATCTCTAGTTTGTTCTAATATTTTTAAATCAACTGTTGAGTCTGTGAGTAACCATGGATGAATGTTTGCAAGTGGAACTGTTGGGCTGACTATTTGAATTTCTACTGATTTTTCATTTATGGTCCAACCAAAGCTTTTTTGTGTGTTTCTTTTCTTTTTCCCAGCATGGTTTTAATATTTCTTGTGTTGGACGGTTTTGTTCGTGTCCTTTCAAATTTGCCCAGTAGTTTAATTCTAATTGATCTCTTCTGATGTTCAGTGGTGGTTCTCCCATTTCTACTAATGTTGATCCTGTATGTGTTGTTTTGAATGCAATGTAATAATCCTTAAAGCCTGATATTGAATACTGTTTAACTTTTCTAAATTAGTTCATTTTGAGTTTTCACACTATGATATTTCACGATTGAAAGAGCGAGAATGAGGTGTATGAGAATCCATGAACACAAGACAGGATGGCAGAACACAAGATTCATCTCAGCCCACGACTTCACTCCGGCCAGGACTCGTTCCCTCAAACTGACCTATCACAGAGCAGGGAAACTGGGGGCGGGGGGGGCGGGGTCGTCCATATGGCCCCTGAGACACCAACAGGGTCCCCAGTGACAAAAAGGGAACTCCACTTCCCAGTTGTCTCCTCTTCAAACCTCTTTGGAAAATCTTTCTCTCCAACCATCTCAGTAAAAGTCCCATCTGTGGTCCAGCTCCTGTTGGAGTGCGGCAGATCTTCTGGAGAGAACTTGGTCTCAGCACAAACACTGGAGCAACATTTCCAGAAATGTTAGTCATTTTAACCCTTTTAATGTTGGAGGCAGCAGCAACAAACTCAGTGGGCCCCACTGTGAGCATGAGGGGCATTCATGATGTCAGATTTTCTCCAGTTGACTTCTTCATCTAAATCCAAGAGGTTTCCTAAACATAAAAGATCTGTAACGTGGTGGGTGTCTGTACAGAATGGGTTGCCAGGGGTCCCGTTTGTGTCGTCAGCTCTTCAAAGTTTTTCAGCTCAGATCCTGGGAAACAAAGCGAGCAGGTGCTGTGTAGGAGGAGCTGTAAATCTGCTCTGGCCAATGAAGCCATTGCTTCGGCATTGTTCCTGCTGGCCTCAGCAGCTCCTGCTGGGGAGGGTGTTAGGTGGGGTGCCTTTTTTTTTTTTTTTGTGAGGGTCTGCTTCCATAAATCTCCCGGCATGGGAAGGGGGAGTACGCTGGACAATCTGTTTGGAAGCCATCTGCATAGAAAGAAACAGATCATGCAGCACAGAGACGTGCAGGTCACGAAATATTATTTTCTCAATGAAGATATTAAAGTGACATTTTATAAAATAGCTGCAAAGCAGCAGATTGTTTCTCCTTGGTGGGTTCCATTAGTTGACCTTTGACCTCACAAGTGATCAGCTGCAGCAGAATGTTCTCTCTTGACTTTTGTTTTCTCTAAGTTTGGATTCAAGTTATTTACCAGCCTTAACCTGCAGCAGCGGGAAGCCTCACTTTGTGCATTTACAGTGAAGAGGTCAAGGCAAAAGTTATAAATTCCTTATTTCTTTAGTCTATCTTTCTTTCAGTTTTAATTTCTTTGTGACATAATCTCAGTTTGTGAAAGTTTCTCTGTGAATTGTGGCTGTTTTTACGTCTGATCTGACAGGTTGGTACAGTTTAGTGTTCAAAATGGGTGTTTAATAAGATCAGGCCTAAAAAACAGTCTGCGGTACATGACCATGTTTTTAAAGCCTATTTAGAAAAGAAAAACTGACTTTTGAAAACATTCAGATTAAGGAGTTTAAAGAAAAGAAGGAATGAGTCCAGACTTTTGGAAATTATTTCAAATATTTGGTCCGAGGTTCAGAAATTATTTGGTCTTTTCATTCTTTTTCAGATGTAGTGACTCTCTCCTGTCTCCCTCTCTGAAATGTTTTGTTCTTTCATTTCTCAAGCTGTCGCGCATCTTTTGATAAAAGAGGCCGTGGCAGCCGGTGGCGAGCATCAAGGAAACATTTCCCTGAAACCCAGCAGGATGAAAGTTTTTACTGCTGACAGCTGGAGAGTGCTCTGCTGACAGAGGGGAGGTGATAACAGAAACTAAAATACGAGCTGTACTCCTCCACTTCCTCCACAAAGCTCAAAGGTATCTCCACGCTCATCACAATGTTAAAGAGGAGCCGCTGCTAAATGTGCCACCTGCAGGTCTATCAAACCAGTCGGGCCCAGATCTTATTAAATCTGAGCACAGCTGCTGTGGAGGCCTCCTTTCACTCACCTTTCACATTCTTCTTTTTCTATCAGGAGGAGCAAACCATCCTGTCCTCAAGTTGAAAGGAGTTGTGGGGTAGGGGGTGATGAGCATCTTACCTTTAGGAGAGGATTAGCTTTATTAAAATGGAAAAGTCTAGTCCTGAGTGACAGAGCAATGAAGAGGCTGGCTGGACAGAGATGAGGGTCCACAGTGTGTGAGGCCCGACCCGGCCCCCCCTGAGGATCTGAGGCACCGCTCCTCTGAGCTCTACCTTCTTTCATTCTTCACTTTCACTTCTCGCTCCTCCTGCTCTGTTCTCTCATTTTGTGGCCCGGAACAGGCAGATCTGTCAGGGCTGCATCTGGACATCTGCCTCAGATGAGCTGCCAAGTACAGGAGCTGGACTGCAGGGGAACAAAAGACCCCCCCCCCCCACCCCCCAAAAAAAACCTGTAGAAAGGTTGAGACCTGAGTAAAATGTGTTTATAACCCCCCTACTGCAGACCCTGAGTGCACATGTGCACTCAGGGTCTGCAGGTCACACCAAGGTTTTAAAATCAAAGTTGATCCTTATCTTCTTCTTGAACGTGTTCATCAACGCTCCTAGAAATTTGGCTTTTTGAGTCACTAAAAGTCTTAAAAAGTTTTCTTTCCTTCAAGGTGTAAAAATAAACAAGTGGTGCATTTTATTTTTGTATTTACTGCACAGCAACATTTAACTGCACTTTATTTTTTATTTTTTTATTTTTTTCAGTTCATTTCAAACATCACTAAACTCAAAAAGACACATCTAAAGACTCCTGAAACATCTCATACACCCACTTTTTTAATAAGAATGGATTTTTGGTTCTATAATACTGAAGTATTTATTAATGTTTTCTGAGTTTGAAAATTCCTTTTAAAGCCTTTTAAAATACAGTTCAAACACTGAAGCAGGCTGCTTAAAAATCATTTATTAATGGTTTATAAATGTATTAGAAAGTGCAACGTTAGCTGTTTTCTTTCTCTTTCGGCTGCTGTTTTTAGTCGTATGTCGTACCCACAGTGGAGAAGGCTGCCATCAGGGGACTTGAACTGACGACCTTCCGATCACAGGCTCTCCTTCCCCAACCACTGTGCCACCACTCCCACAGTTGTGGTACATATTTATATCTGTACTCCACTGTAAAGTAGAAGAACAACTTTTTAACTTCAGTGTCCATCAAGATTTAGCTTGACTAAATGACTGACCTTTTTTGAAGCTAATTACATCTTAAAAACTAATTATCCCAGTTCCCCACCCTCCACCCGACCTAAATCTGAAAACTGCAGGTCTTAATGGAAGAAAATCTATCACACAAAAAAATAAATAAATAATCTGTATTTGATGCAGTTGTTTTTTTATATTTAAGTTCTTGTTGTTGTCACTGAACTGACAATAAAATTGTTTTCAAAGATTTATTTTTATTTTAATTTTACTGTTGACATGACAAAAAGCATTTTTTTTCCTCACCAGAAACTTGACGTTTATAGTAAGATTTGTCAAAAGTTGTCTTTTTCAAACTATAGCCTATATGCGCTTTCTTTAGTTTTATTTTATTTCTATAGTGTCTATGGTCTGTGGTCGGTGGAAATATGTTGCCATTTAACATTTTAGGAAACCCGCACTGCTGTATCAGATTCACAGTCCTCAACCAAAGCAGCCTGACACTTTGCCCAGTTATACAATTTGTGTGTTTATTGTCGCATCATGCTGTTTTTATTAACTCTGACCAGCATTTAAATTTCACAAATTCTAAACTAACATTTGATAAAAAAAAAAGCCTAATTAAATCAATTTGATTTTTTAAAGATAACAGAAAAAGACTTTTGTGCACAAAATAACTCAAAACTCCTCAGTGACAGGGCTTAGCATGGAGTAAAATGGCCATACAGGTGTAATATCTAAACATGAATGTAAACCTCCTACCTGTCACGCACCATGGTGTATGGTGCTGTAGCTCAGTGGTCATCTGCAGGCTTGTAATTCTGAGGCTGCAGGTTCGAGGCCAGGTTGCTTCATGAAGGGTATCTGATGTAAAACAATTCCTGAGTCTTTAATGTGAGTTTGCTCAAGGTGAGTATTTAAGTAATGGCCACAACCCAGAATGCTTTGCAAGTCATTTACACAAAAATGTCTTTGTCCAATTTTGCTAGATATGTTTATCTACAGAATCTGTTCAGCCTAATGTGGGTCAGTCATGTAACACAAACTTCCACATTATTTTCAGTATAGCCAGTTAAAGGCTTTGTTTACAGTGAGCGCGTACCCGCAGAATAACAAAGTTAATATAAACACTGCTGAAGAAGAAAAAAAGAAGGGTGAAGCAAAGACAGTGTGCTCGTTGTGCGCCCGGCCGGTTGACTTGCAGCCATGACGGTGACTCAAAGGTCAGCGAAGATTAAAAGAGCGCGTGAGAAGACAAAGGCGAGGAGAAAAGGGCTGGTTTCACCTGCAGGTGGCTGTCAAGGATGTTTCCCTAACAAGACTCGTATCGCTTCTCTCCCAAATTAGAAACAGACAAAAGTTCAGCTCAGTTCTCTCCTTCTGACCAGCGGACATGGAGCGGCGACCCTGACGGTCCGAACAGGCCCGGTGCTGTTATGTCTGCCTCTGTGTTCACCGTGGGAATCCACTCTGGCTTTTATTGGAACAGAAAGAACAGCTGTGTGGCTCAAATGCAAACAACGTACTAGTTTGGAGCCAGCACTTGAATCTAAATATAAACCCCTGATCCAGATGTTTACAGATACATACTTCAGCTGGATTTAATCGTTTTCAGTAAAACATCCCAAAATAACTTTGTAGGACGGACAGGAAATCTTTTCTGTAAACATTTTCAAACTGAAAGTGACAGAATCTGCACATTAATTCCAAACTGGATGGTTTGAGGTGAAGCAGATGTGGGAGTGTCAACATGGCTGTACGATGCCGCTGGTTTGTTCCTCTTCTCACAGAACCTGCTCAGTGCAGCCTTGAACATGACCTGAATCATCTGAAGTGACATCAAACAGGACTGCGAAGTGCTGAAAGACGCCTGGCAGCTTGGACTTCTCATGCCGTTTGCCAGAAAAGACACTTGTCTTTGTTCTTTTTGAACTAATAAATCACTTTGGGAAAAAAATTCAGGAATAAAAAATGCTTTGTCTTCCTGCATGTCTTGATAGTTTGTTTGTGCAGCTGTGATAAAAGTGGAGCAACACAGCAGATTTTACTTTATTGCCAAAAATGCAGCTGCGTGCTGGGAATGTCCCAGAAGCCAAAAGTCGCTCTGGGATATTCCCACAAACCAGCAAGGGCAATTCCCCGAAAATGTATCTGAACTCAGCTGAGGCTGGGCTACAGTGTTTCCACAGCCGAGGAGAACCTGAAGCAACAAGACTCGAAGTTAAGATGAACTTTTTCCCTTCAGATTCCAGTGGACAAAGAAAGGTTACAGCAAATGTCGAGTCATTTCACCGACTGTTTATGTTATGGAGCCACAAGCTGAAAACCAGGCGTGTTTGTAAAAAGAAATGGTTTTATGAATGACAGGAGGATGTGTAGATCAACACAAGGCCGTGGATTCACTAAAACGGTCTTTACAGGAGAACAAATGGTTTTATTTACCAACTGCCTGATCAAAGCTGTTCAAATCAACTCATGCAAGGGATGCTTTATCAGAATTTAACACTTTCATTAAAAATATATACCGTATTTTCCAGACTATAAGTCGCACCGCTCTATAAGTCGCACTGTCCAATATTGTACAATAATTTGGAAAAATCCATAAATACGTCGCTTCGCTCTATAAGTCGCACCTATTATGCGTCACCGCTGACGCGCCGCTATGTTATGCATCACCGCTGACAACCCGGAAGTGTGGGCGGTGTCTTGCCAAAAAAGGATTGTGGCAGCCACGGCCATGCACAGAAGGATTTTAACAAGATTAACATGGTAAAAACAATTATTTGTTTGCTGAAAATTATAGCAAAGATGTGTCTGAGCTGAACTT
>JARVGQ010000981.1:12123297-12134237 GCA_031762355.1 Hypsolebias martinsi | reverse complement strand
GTGAAAATAATGAGCACCTGGGCAGGTGACTAATTAGAACAGGTGTGAGTGATTCATGCTGAGGGCTTGACAAGAGAGGAAGACTGAGGAGTGAGTGGAAGTAGAAAAAAAGTATGACAGGAGCAGAGCCTGTCAATTTGTGTCTATATTTTAGGCTTTATAAACCCTTCATACACACTTACAATGTTCTAAACTCTTAAATCTATGTCACTAACAACATACATACAGTACTGTATGTAGCTGCTAAATTTTACTAACCAGCTCTGCAGAACAGTAGGGGCTCGGTTTCGGTCCGACTCGCCTCTGCTTTGACTTGGTTCCATTTTTGCAGACCTGCCCTGCAGCGATGAAGCCCACAATCACTCTTCTAAACTCTTAAATCTACTGTTTAACAAACATACTTGTATGTAGCTACATTTTACTAGCTTGGCAGAACAGCAGCGGCTCGGTTCCGCTCCGACTTGGCTCCGTTTGGCAGACCGACTCTGCCGGTTCTGGTTGGCTCTCTGGCTCAGGGTGGTGGCAGTGGGCTCTGGATGGAACACCGGAACTTCAGTGGCACACGTCCCATTTGGAAGTCCTTGTGGGCCAGCTACCAGCTCTCAAGATTCACAGATGGGTCTCGAGGTCCGGTTCTGCTCCGGTTCGGTGGGTTCAGTACAGCTCTCTGCATCCACTGGTCACCAAGGTCACTGTGTAATAAGCACCAAACTTTTTCCAATCAGACCAAAACTTTAACTCTATGTATTTCAACAGAAGTCAACAGGGATTCTGGGAAATGTAGTCCTTTTGAGCGGGGATACAGTGTAGGCTTTTTGAAAGAAAACTACAAAACGGCGGCACCTGTCCAAAGCATTTTATTTTTTCGTAACTTTTTACGGTACAGTATCCAGTACTGTCCCGATCCTGTGAGTAACATTAATGCTGACAATCATGTGTCCTGTACAATTTTGTTTCAATATTACTTTGAAAAACCACAAAAGAGCGAGTCCGCGAAAGTCGATCCGTGAAGAAGTGAGGGACTACTGATTGGAAAAAAAATACAGCTTATTGTGGTCATAGATTTTTTTTTTTTTTTTTTTCAGAAATGTTCCTGATTTTTCATTTTCTTCTTTGATTCTTAAATGTTAAACATCCTTTAAAATAAGTTGTGTTTTTGGTGAACTAATATACAGTATTTACTTTCATTTTGTATATACCACCAGACCCTATTGACACGATTCATTAACTTGGTTTTTATTTTGAAAGTATAGACCTTATCTATATAGCCGTCTTAATATAGACACATTTTAAGGTTTGAGTAGCTCCCCTTCATCTGTGTGTGAAAAAAGTCAACC
Organism: Hypsolebias martinsi; assembly: GCA_031762355.1. Taxonomy (NCBI): domain Eukaryota; kingdom Metazoa; phylum Chordata; class Actinopteri; order Cyprinodontiformes; family Rivulidae; genus Hypsolebias; species Hypsolebias martinsi. The sequence goes on along the minus strand of JARVGQ010000981.1, from coordinate 12,132,900 downwards.
ATTATATTTTTATGTGTGTTTCAGGGTTCAGCTGGAAAGAAAGGGGCGAGAGGTCTGAGTGGCCCCCCTGGCGTGGAAGTGAGTCGAACTAAACTTATTCCTGATTTACACAAACTGCAGTATGAGGTGCAACAAGCAGCCATTAAAATAACACCCAAGTGACACTGTAAGAACAGAAGGAACTCAGAAATAATCAAACTGAGTATGTGTACTTACAGTCTGTGTGTGTGCATGACCTGAGAAAATGTTCAGTTTTTAGAGCAAATGGAAGAACAGCCATGTTTCAATTATGTGAAAACTTTGTGAGAATCAGTTAGTTGTTTAAATTACTTTTGAAGTTGTTGAATAGAACTCATTTTATTTGTATTTGCGACTAAACACTTTGTCATTGTGCAGGACCATACCAACATCAGAGACATGAATATCAAATTGTTTTAATTTTAATCTCAGAATTTCTGCATTTCAGACAAACAATAGGGCGTTGAAACACAGTGGAGTTACGTACGGGTTTATAGGGGAACTGATGACAACTGATGACTGAGAAAATGGCTCGCAGAAGAGACTAACTTTGGTGGCTTTATTTATTTCTAGGGCCCGATTGGTTCACCAGGACTAAGGGGACTGAAGGGTTACCCAGGTCCAGATGGTCCTCCAGGACTGACAGGTTTACCAGGTCTACCAGGAAAACCAGGGAGGCAGGTAATATGTGGCTCAAGAAATCTTTATTATCATCATAACTGTATCATTTTAACAAAACTTCAGTTTGTTCAACTCTCAAGTCAGTAAATGCTAATTAGATTAAACTAATTTAACTAACTCACGGCGCTGGCTGAACATGGGCACCTGTGACCCCCGTGACCCAAAAAAGAAGAAACTGTTATCGATAATGAATGAATGGATAGATTCAACTAACTAGCTAGCTGTACAGTATTACTTTTCTGCCATTTTAGACAACTACAGTTTATTTGAGAGCTTTGCAAACTAAACAAATAGTGTGTGTGGAAAAAAAAAAAAGAAGAAAAAATGGATAAATACATACCCCACGACCCAAAAATGAAGAAGCTGGTAAAGATAACAGATGAATGGGAGGAAATAAATACATACATGAATTTAAAATCTAAGAAAATAATCAAAACTGAATTGTTAAAAAAAATATATATGAAGTAGTTTAATGTGTATTGTATTAGAATTAGAAAATTAGAAAGAGTTATTCATTTTGTTCTGATACTTGTAGATAATTACTGTTTGAAATGATTGTTGAAAAAAGGAGCAGATATAATAAGATTTTTTTTTTCCTTCATTCTGCTACCTTTCATTTTATATTTTGTATTCTTATCATTTATGGGATTGTGTGGTACTGTATTTTAAAATGAATAAATTTATAAATTAATACATAAATAAATAATGACTGAATAAATAAATTAATACATAAAGTGTCAATTTCCTTTTCTAAATCTGGCTTTTTTTATTGTTTAAACTATAAATCTATAATTGAACATAAAGTAGACAATGCAGCTAAGCATTAAACAAACAACTGGTGTATTATAAGTGTTTTTTTATTATTTATTTATTTATTTATTTATTTATTTTTACAATTATTTGCTCTTATCTGCAGTACATCACTTTAAAACAACTTATTTAGCTATTTTTAACCACATTTTCCCTGCTGGCATGTGTTTATACCTGAGCGGTTATGATCTGTTGTTTAAAAGATGTAGAGTTTTTGCAACATTAAAATGTCTTATTTGACTTGATCAGCCTCTCCTGATTGCAGCACTGTGGGTTTATTTAAAGTGTGCAGCAGAAAGAAAGTGTTTATCATTTCAGCCAAAACTGGAAACCTCAGCTTCTTTGTGCAAAACATAAACTCTAGTTTTTTTATTTTTTTTATTTTTACTTTATCCATCCATCACCTTTACCCTTACCTTAGCCCTAGTTTTAGCTTCTTCCTTTTCGGGTCACTGGTGCCCATGTCCAGCACTGTTCGGGAGGGGACACCCTGGACAGGTCCGAAGTCCGTCACAGGGACACATAGAGACAAACAACCATTCTCTCACTCACACCAAGAGACAATTTAGTTACCAATCAGCCTAACATGCATGTTTTTGGTCTGTGGGAGGAAACCGGAGTATCCGGAGAAAACTCACATAATGGAGAGAACACGCAAACTCCACTCAGAAGAACCCCCAGACAGGATCTGATCCGGCGACCTTCTCGCTGAGAGGCAACAGCTCCACCAACTGAACCACCATGCCGCCCCATTTACTGAATGTTGTAGGAAAATCTATTGAATCTAGTGCTGGACCTGCATTTCTTCTTGTTGGACCAATATGATTGTTTTTCTTACTTTGGGTTATAGACTGTGGAAGTTTCATAACTTCATAATTTCCGAACGACCTCATGCTGTACCACTTCTCAACAGATAGTGGCGCTATTGTTCTAAGAAATGTAGATGTACTGTAATGAAGGCTGTAGTAAAAATTGCTGAAAAGTGGATGCAAATATTCCAAGTAAATTAGTCTATAAATATAATGAAGGTTTCTAATCCAGACAATCTGAGAAAGAAGAATGCAAAACTTGTAAATGGGAAAACTACTTGGTGAAGTTTAGTTTATTGAATTCAGTGAGGTCACAATTTATCAACCACAAACGAGCTTTTACTGGGGAATTAAATGTTTTACAAGCTTAAAAGGCAGCATTCGGACAAGTGCTATTTTTTTTAATTTAAACTTTCTGTCACCACCTCCTGCATATCTTTAGGGTCAACGGGGTTCAGTGGGACAGGAGGGAACTGCTGCACGTCCAGGCCCCAGAGGAGAAAATGGACTTCCTGGAGCACCTGGAGAAATAGGACCTCCTGGTCAAAAGGTGAAATTAAAACATCAGGAAATTACCTATAGCATATTCTAAACCTTCACCAGAGATAGAAACATTTTTGTGAATTAAATACTTTTGCAGATGTGGTAACATTTTAAACAAATTGCATGTGTTGTTTAAGGGAGAACCTGGGCTGCCAGGAGACAGAGGAGCCCCTGGAATGAAAGGGATGGAGGGGGCTGCAGGTGACCAGGGCAAGCAAGGTGACCCAGGCCCTAAAGGACAACCAGTGAGTACACAGATGTGTTTATTAATGAAAGCAAAAGTTTAAAAAAAAGGTAGATCTGAACGCTGCATTCAGGGCCTAGATCTAGGTCCTGAATGCAGCGTTCAGTTCTACTAAACATATTTGAATATGTTTTTAAGAGTACTGTGAAGTCCTCAATAGTTTCTGTGGTGTTTTGTTTTAACAAAAACAAGGCACTGGAAGACATGAACTTAAGAAACAATCAAAAATGATTAGAAGACAAGTCCACTGCAGGAGACTGAATGAATGAATGAATGAATGAATGAATGAATGAATGAATGAATGAATGAATGAATGGTTGGCAAGATGTTCTGTGAACTGACAGTGGGTTCATGACACCAGACGTCAAATTTAATGAATTAATGGATGGAGAGCAAAATGGAGACATTTCCTTGTCAATAGCCTGAGTCTGGAGCGAGAAGCAAAGCCCACCGAGACAGACAAAAAAGCAAAAATACTACAAAATTTTTAAAAAATTACAAATTTAAAAATAGTAATAAAAAACACCAAGTTAAACTAATCAATGTACAGAATGTAAACTAGCTACAGATCCAAACTGACTTGACTAAAATAAGTGCTGGACAGAAGCTTACAAAAACAAGAAAACCAAATTACATTAATCAAAATTCATGCTCAATAATCCAGGTAAAAAAATCCAACAAATCTCCGTCAGGTCATCTGGATGATTTTTTTTTTTTTTTTTTTTTTTTGCTGAGATGTTTCATCCTTAATCCAAAGGACTTCACCCGACCAAGGAACAACAAAAAACACAGTCCCACAAGCAGCACACCCACATAGTGAACCAACCAGTTTGCTGGTGATAAGATGGTTTCTGGGGCACGCCCTTTCCCCCATCAACTCCTCTGAGGCAGCCAGAGCCCCAAAGTGGTTCCAAACATCAAAGTTCATGCTCAATAATACAAGTTAAAAAAAAATGTTCTGATGAAGTCCTTTGAACGAAGGACAAAATGTCTCACCAAAAAAAGAAACCGTCCAGATGACCTGACAGAACTTTGTTGGATTTTTTTTATTTTTATTTTTTTACCTGGATTATGAACTTTGATGTTTTGCGTGCTGCTTGCGGGACTGGTTTTGTTGTGGCTCCTCTGACTGATGAAGTCCTTTGGATGAAGGATGAAACGTCTCAACAAAAAAAAAGAAACCGTCCACATGACCTGACTTTTAAATTTGTTGCAAATTAAATCAACAAAAACATAAAATGATTCATTCAACAATTAAAGAAAGTTCTTGTTAGAAAATAATTTCTCAACTTTTTTTTTTCTCAAACAGATTCAAGGGTCAATGCAACTAATCTCTATTTAGTTCAAATGTGTGTTGGATGCTTTTCCATCCTGAGTAGAGCTACTATTTATTTGGGTGACATCTGAAATGGAAGCATTCTTTCTGAAAGAGGCCAAGTTATGTAAGACCATCTCACTCCAACATACTGAAAGCCGTGCTCCACGTTACTTATGTAAGTACAAAAAAAGAGAATAAAAAAGGACATTCAATCCCACGCTCTCCCCTTCCTCCCCGCCACTTCTGAAACAGAGAGGAGACTCACACCCCTGGGTCAGATCACTTTACACTTTCAGTGAATAGTTTCCCAGCCAAAGACGCTGGTTTGAAAGTGGAGCTATCCAAAGGACGTGAAAGACTGGCTGTGCAAACACACTGTCTGCACACCTGGACGACAGACAGCGCTCAGACACAGACCAGGACACAGACATTCCTCTCTGTGTGTCTTGGAAGTTGTGTGAATGTGTGCTGGAGCTACTGTAGATCCAGATATAAAAGTGGTGTCTTCCAAAAAATACATGAGAATTTTTTAAAGGCCCGCATTAGACTTTCTTTGAGGCTGGAGCCACTTAAGTGCTTAAGTGCTTAAAGATAACATAAAAAAACACCCTCGCACACACGCTATATGTTGTTGCTAACTACAGACAGATGCCTGCTTGAATTCGTCCATCCTTTTTGTTTGCAGGGAGAGCCTGGAGATTTGGGGATGGTTGGTTTTCAAGGCTTTCCAGGGCCACAGGTAAGACTCAAAATCAGAAAGCTTTTATCGTCCTTGCACAGTGAAGTACAACAAATATACTTTCCATACAGCTGTCCTAAAGATGGACAGAAGTGTACAGGGGGCTGCAGCTTTAAGATGCGCTGCCCCTTTTGCTTAGATAAGATAAAGTAAGTAAACATAAGGAGAGAGGTATAAAGAAAAAGATCTCTCACATCGTGTCCTTGACGGTTTGAGGCACCAACAAAATCTACCACATCAAAGCAACATAAATAGACATAATACATATACGTGTGCAGTGGGTAGGGGGTGGGGGATCTAGCATGGCCGCCAGGTGAGTGATGCAGCCCTTGGCACATTCGCTTCTCCTAGGTTGCTGCGCCAGGGGAGGCGAGGGAGGCCAGTGGAGGCACTGAGTTTGAAGGAAAATCGTAGCACAGCACAGTCCCCCACCCCCCAGCCATAGTCCTGATAAGAGATGGTTGTTTATCAGCCAGCTCGGTTGAGCTTTGTCACAGGTCCACGACCTTTGGGGAAGGGAGGGGGTGGGGAGGGAGACAGAGCGTCTTTGTTTCCATAGCATCCAAGGAGAAATTTGAAACAGGAGGAATCAACATTTTCATTGTTAAACATGCAGTAATTAAAGAAGAAATTACAAAAATCTATACAGTATATTGTATTTTCCTGCTAACAGGGGCCAAATGGTGAACTGGGAGTAAGAGGCATCCCTGGCCCTAAAGGACCTGTGGGATCTGTGGTAAGTTTAACAAAAGTTAAATCTGTTATCTGTAATCTTGTTCTACTTTGTAAAACCCACACTATTGAATACACTTAAAACCCATCAGTCATTTATTTATTTGACTGACTATAGAATAACGACAATTTGGTTGTCATTTTGTGTATGATTATACAGCTAAGGAGTAAATGTTAGCTTTTTTTTTTTTTTTTTGGTGTTTCAGAGGGAGAAGTGCATCTGAATCATGTAAAACTTTATTATTATTGTCCAAATAAATCTCCCACTTCACAGTATTTGTGTTCTTTAATTATGAAGTTAAAAACATGCAAAAATACAGTATATTGAGAACATGTAAATTGTTTTGAATATCTTTGAGAACCAAAGAACAATCTTACCATGTCTTTCAGGGACTCAGTGGACCTGTAGGCCCTGAAGGAATGATTGGTCCAGTTGGGAAGCCTGTAGGTTTCACGTCTTTAAAGTACACTGCAATTATTGCCTTTTATTGCCACATGGATTTTGTTTTTTCACTTTTCATAAAACCATTTTACCACTGTCTTTATGCTGATGTACCTATGTGCAAGTGAGATGTCATTGCATTGTTTTTAATCTGTCTGGTTGCTTTGCGCAGGGGGCAAGGGGTCCAAAAGGAAGCTATGGTGAAATGGTGAGACTTACCTAAAAAATCATTACCCAAAAACTAAAAAAAAAAAAAAGAAGATTACCACAGTGATTTTCAGTGTCTGCTGTTACACTAATCAAGTTTGATTTAGGACCTACTATGTAAGTAGGAAATAGAAAAATATGTCACTGGAACAGTACTGGTGGGCCCTGTTTTGTATAGTTCTTGCTTGACTATCCTCAGCCATGATATAGATGCTATAGATGGGTCAAATAGCTGTTACTCAGTAAGTCATGCAGTGTGGGAAGCCTTAGAATATATTAAATGAATACTGCTGATGAAATGGCCTTCCAAAATCACAATTAAACAAACAAGCAAACAAAAAGAAATCCCAATAGCCTATATCCCTTGACAATTTACACTGCTAGACACAAATACATACAAACCAGCTGTGTGCCACTTGAGACTCCCAGTGATATGAGCAGTTTTGCATATGTGAGGCTGAACAACTTCTTTTCTCACCACACACACACACAAAAAAAAAAAAAAAAAAAAAAAGCTCAGTTTCTACCTCTGGTCTGCCAGAGGGGGCAGTAAGAAACCACAGAAAGTGATTTCTGTTAAATTCAATTCAATTTAGTTCTATAGTGCCAAGTCATAACAGAAGTCATCTCAGGGCACTGTACGAAACATATTCACATACAGTATAAAAACCAACGAGTAAAGGTTATCTGCAGATTGCTGCTTGTTCTTGTGCAGTTCAGCTGAATCGTTTATTGAAGGACCACTCTAGGTTAGCAGAAAGTGGTTTTGAAAGTGTAAAAGTTTCTGAACCTTGATGCTGACAAGATTTACATTTTTAAAACAAAAATAGCAAAAATATATATATTTTTTAAATTAATTTATATAAACACATTGAGATGTGTTTTTTTTTTTCCAGGGGCCTCAGGGACCACAAGGAAGTCCAGGACCCAGGGTAAGAGTTAACTTGAGCATCACATTTCAGTATCTCAGATCCTGATCAGCTTGTTTTAATACTGACCTTCAGATTAGTGCTAATACCTTAAATCTACTGCAAGCAGTAAACACTTCTGACACGTTTTCCTTTACATCCATTCTCTCAGACAGATTAGACTTAAAGTTTTTACACTAAAACGCACTTTCTTTTTGTAATACTGCAGCACAGAGCACATGTTAATGTATACATACTATAGCTAAAACCAGAGACTGAACTGACCGCAGCCACAGTGGGATCATTTCCCAACGTTTAATTATTTTGCTTTTTTTTTCCCCTTCCTCCCTCTGTAGGGACCCCCTGGTGCACCCGGTCCAACAGTAAGTGTTTTGCATCAGTAATGTAGACATGTTGACAAGCTCTGATGACAGCAGAAGTGCTGTTTGAATGTAAAATACTGCAAATTTAGACCATAATGACAATAAATGTTCAGCTATTAGTTAAAATTTTGGGAATTTGTATTACGGTACATGCCACAGAGCCTTGCGTCCTCATTCTGTTGGGTCGTCATTTTAATGTGAGCAAATTGTCTTTCCATGTCCTGAAACATGAAATGTGCCTTCCTTTCCTTCATCCTACAGACTTTTTTATATCCAGATATGGGAAGCTCTCTGCTGTTTGGATAACCCATTTTCTGTTCGAACAAACCATAAAAATTTCAACAATTTCACAGTTGCCTTCGTTTAAACACATTAAATGGAAACTCCAGGTTTTAGTGGAATGTTATTCTTCATACTGGAATCTGGAATGTGTTGCTTTATTAATGCTAGACTGGTATGAACATGTATTTGTGCTGTATAATTGTGTATTGATTTTTGAACGTGAGTACGAAGTGTTTAGAACGAGACAGTTTATTGTTGAGTCGTTGGCCTGAAGCTGCTGTTGTTTTAGTTGAACTAATCGTGTTGTTTTCACTCCGCAGAGGCGCATTTATGATGACCCAATATACAGTCAGTCTGATGCCAATCCTGCCCTCAGGACAGAGGTAAAATACATAAAACAGATGAACGAACGAGTCATCTATAAGTGGACATGGCGGTAGATTATTGATTGCTTCCATTAGTTTAGAGTTTGACAGTTTTCCCTTTAACTAATGTAACCAGAGTTTTCAGAACATGGACATGAGCCAAGCAGACCAGAACACAGAGATACTCAAAACTCTCCATTACCTGAGCAGCATAATTGAGAGCATCAAGAAGCCTCTGGGCACTAGAGAGAACCCTGCTCGTGTCTGCAGAGACCTGCTGGACTGTCAACACTTGCACCTCAAAGATGGTATGTGGCAGCAAGGTTTATTTGTCGTTTGGTTTATTTAAATAGTGTAACCTTTTCTCTCTTTGCCTTTTTTTTCAATCTGTTTGGGAACTTTCAGACTGGTTCTGGATTGATCCAAACCTGGGCTGCACGTCTGATGCCTTCAAGGTCTACTGCAACTTTACTGCAGGTGGACAGACTTGTTTACATCCAGTGGCCTCCAATAAGGTATCAGTAAAGAAGTAGATGTTGGAAATTACTGATGATCCACAGTTATATTTGTCCATAAAACCCAATGAATCCAATCAGCTTGCAAGTGTGTCTTAAAGACATAAAAACCTGGATGACACTACATTTTCTGCTTTTGAACACAGACAAGACTGAGGTTTTAGTTTTTGGACATGAGCATCTTAGGAATTAATTTTTCAGTCTTTTGCTCTCCTTGGATGACATTAATCTGGCCTCCAGCTTTAATGTTAACAATCTTGGTGTTATTTTTGATAAGGACATGTCTTTTATCCCCCACATTAAAAACGTTACTAGAACTGCCTTCTTCCACCTGCATGATATCACTAAAATTAGAAACATCTCATCTAAAAATGATGCAGAAAAAACTGGTTCATGCATTTGTCACGTCTAGACTGGACTTTTGCAATGGTTTATTATCTGGGTGTCGATATACTTCTTTAAAAATCTTCAGTTGATCCAAAATGCTGCTGCCAGAGTCTTAACTGGAGTTAGTAGGATAGATCATATTTCTCCAGTTTTAGCTTCTCTCCACTGGCTCCCTGTCAAATTCAGAATAGAATTCAAAATCTTACTTCTAACCTACAAA